>MUZC01002185.1:739704-750667 GCA_002072015.1 Radix auricularia
CGCCACGGTTTTCAAAATTTATTTTGTCAAAAACATGAGAGCTTAAACGTTTTAATTTGAGTATATTCGACAGTCAAGACATGGATGCTATTTTCAGAAAAGAACGCGTTATTGATATACGAGTTGTTTAAGGGACTAATTCTTAAGTTAATCACTAGTTCAAAAGTCGCTGGCATCCTCGAACTCAATTCAAACAACATCTTTTACCTTTCGCAGCATGCCTAAAAATAGACTGACCTTCTTGGGTGAATTCTTAAAAAAATTTTTGAGCTTTTGTCTTTTGTGCGTTAGGAATTTCGAGGTTTCGGCGTTTTGAGATTTTAATGTTAAGGGCTTTTAAGCTTTTGAGGCTCTGAGCTTTTCAGGTTTGAGTTTTTAATGTTTTGATATTTTTAGGTTTTGAGCGTTTTAATTTTTGAGCTTTTAAGGTTTTGAGCTTTTTAGGCTTTGAGCTTTTTAGGTATTGTGCTTTTTAGATTTTGAGTTTTTAGGTTTTGAGCTTTTTAGGTTTTGGGCATTTTAGGTTTTGGGCTTTTTAAGTTTTTTAGCTTTTAGGTTTTGAGCTTTTTAGATTTTGAGATTTTTATGTTTTTGAGCTTTTTAGGTTTTGAGCTTTTAGTTTTTTAACGATTTTTTAGGTTTGAGCTTTTTAGGTTTTGGTCATTTTAGGTTTTGGGCTTTTAAAGTTTTTTAGCTTTTAGGTTTTGAGCTTTTTAGATTTTGAGATTTTTAATTTTGAGATTTTGAGGTTTTGGTTTTTTTAGGTCATGCACTGTTTAGGTTTTTAAGTTTTTAGCTTTTTAGGTTTTGAGATTTTTAGGTTTGGAGATTTAGAGCTTTTTAGGTTTTGGTGTTTTTTTAGGTTTTAAGAGTTTTAGGTTCTGAACTGTTTAGGTTTGAGCATTTTTGGGTTTGAGCTTTTAGGTTTTGAGCTTTTTAGGTTTGATTTTTGAAGTTTTGAGCCTTTTAGGTTTTGAGATTTTTATATTTTGAGCTTTTAGGATTTGAGCTTTTTAGGTTTTTTTAAAGACTTTTAGGGGTTTTTTTTGGCTTTTTAGGTTTTTTAGCTTTTTACATTTGAGCTTTTTAGTTTTGTTTTAGCTTTTTAGGTTTCGTTTTAGCTTCTTAGGTTTTGATATTTCTACTTTGAGCTTTTTAACTTTTGAGCTCTTTAAGTTTTGAGCTTTTTAGGTTTTAAGCTATTTAGGTTTCAGGTTTTGACCTTTTTAGATTTCAGGTTTTGACCTTTATAGGTTTGAGGTTTTGAGCTTTTTAGATTTTGAGTTTTTTTTAGGTTTTGAGTTTTGTAAGTTTTGAGCTTTTTTAAAGGTTTTGAGGTTGTGCGTTATAGCCTTAAAATGATATCCTTGCTTTCATGAAATAAAAGAAATTAACCTCAGTAAAACTTAAAATACTTCACATCAATTAAATTTTGTTAGAGTAGGTTTTGTTAGACGCATGTAAAATAAAATAACGTCCAGGAAATTTTAAAAAACAGCAATTACGAGCAGTGTTATAAAATAAACAAGTGGGACGTGTTGGTCGAGAGGTAGCGCTCTCGACTGTCAGACCGATGGTCACGGGTTCGAATCCACACGAAGGTGTGGATTTGTTCTCGCGGCCTGAGGAGTCCCCGAGTCACCCAGCTCCGAATGGGTACCTAACTAGACAATAGTTAGGCGGCTGGGGTAATGCGTGGAACCCCTATAGCCGTGGCCTGTGACCGCTGCATCACTTGCCAACAGATCATCTCTCATGGTCTGTGGACGCAATTATCCTCTGCATAGAAGGAGCGTCTGTATATCTAAGATTAAGAAGATTAAGATTAAACAAGTATTTTAGTTTGAAATGAACACGTTATGCGTAGACTCCCCTCCCTTACCCTCCCCTTAAAGTTTACAGCCCTCCAATTAAAATATCCCCTCCTCCCCTCTGGGAACCTCCTTTGTTGTTTCAGAGGGAAACTTGGATCACAGAGAAGGGCATTGCCATAAATCTTAAAGAGGCTTGCTCACTCTTTCTATTACAGGCGGTTCAAATTTGGGAGGAAAATAGGAAAGGGTAGGGTTGGGATGGTTCTCATGAAACCAGTAATGTGGCAGCCGAAGATTAATCATTCAATTAGAACAGGAGTCGGCGAACAGTGGTAAACTACCCCATTTTGGGTAAGACAAGGGAACTCTTGGTGGGTAATAATGCAGACTCATTTTGAGCCTCTATAATCAACTAAATTCTGCTACTTTTGGGGTAGGGCTGTGGAAATTAACGATTAATTTCTCGATTAATCGGTAAAATGGGGATTGAAATTAAATTAAATATTTTCATGTTTTTTTTTCGATTTATTAATAAATAATAAATTTTTAATAATAATAATATTCTTTTTTAAGTACAAATTTCTCCATTTAAAAAAAAAATTTAAGTGTTAACTTTGAATTAAGCAGTTTTTATAATGAGAATGATATAACAAAAATAAACATTTTTTTTACTTATTTAACAATAACAAAAATTAAAATTCGTTGACATTCAATTAAACTACTTATATTTAATCATATCTCCCAAAATATTATATCTTTTATTAAATATTTAAGTAATAGGCATTTTATGTAATTTTCAGTTTAATGGCGTCATACATCTTATTTTAGGCTTCAAACAAAATTATTCGGTATTTTTTCAAAAGTTAACGATTAAATAAATTAATCGATAACAGCCCTGTTTTGGGGTAATTACAACATACAATTTTATAATATTTGGGTATGGGGCAAATTAGATCGACAACCCCTGAATTAAAAGGACAAACTACAAATCGGAGCTCTCTGTCTAAATTTAGACATTATGTAAAAGGGCAGGAGGGTGTATTAATCAATCCTAACTCAAGGTGTGGTCTTTTTTTTAAACTTTTATTAGTGAAAACCAGCGATCAGCTAACAATTGAACGACTTGAGAATCTCCTATATCCACGTCACGTTTGATCAGCTAACAATTGAACGACTTGAGAATCTCCTATATCCACGTCACGTATGATCAGCTAACAATTGAACGACTTGAGAATCTCCTATATCCGCGTCACGTGTGATCAGCTAACAATTGAACGACTTGAGAATCCCCTATATCCACGTCACGTATGATCAGCTAAAAATTGAACGACTTGAGAATCCCCTATATCCACGTCACGTATGATCAGCTAACAATTGAACGACTTGAGAATCCCCTATATCCACGTCACGTATGATCAGCTAACAATTGAACGACTTGCGAATCTCCTATATCCACGTCACGTGTGATCAGCTAACAATTGAACGACTTGAGAATCCCCTATATCCACGTCACGTGTGATCAGCTAACAATTGAACGACTTGAGAATCTCCTATATCCACGTCACGTGTGCAGGTGGCAAGCGAAGCTCGACATTAATAACTTTGTTAAACTAAACTCTCATTGTTGTTAATTGACTGGGCTGGATTGATACAACCGTCGCCTTACTCAGCACACAGCAATGTGGTGTCCTGGTTAAAATTTTGAGGGGAACACATAAGAGACATTGTGGGCGTGTGTGTGTTGTTGTTGTTGATGTTTATTTAAAAACATTAAACAAATTTAACAGTACTTAAGGATAACAGGAGTAATGTTAAAATTAAAGCAAATTTTTACTATACATCATTCATCATTCTTTAAGATAATGAGATTATTTCACGTACAAATACCAAACATAGTTTTACATACTTCTTAAGTAAATGAACGTGATAAAAATAAACATAAGTTCATTAGGATATTTTTTAATTAGGAGATAAAAACTTTTAATAAAAAAATTTATTTTAAAAACAACATAATTTTCAAAAAGCGTTTTATCTAATCTTAGCTTATATTTTTGTTACAGGTGGTTCTTTTATACACTAGATTGATGCGTCCTATTCTTATCTATGATGTATGTCTAGTCTTGTATTTTGAAAAGATTTTAAATTTTTTATATTGTGTATGTTTTTCTGGTGTCCTCGGGCAACCAATTCCATATCCAAAATCCAAACGGGAAGAATTTGTATGGGGTTTTTTTCCCTTGCTTACGGAATGAGACACATGTTTTTGTCCTATAATTGTCTAATAAACATTATGTGCATCATTGTATATGCAAACAATGCTATTAAAAACATACAAATGTGTGAGTTTTACTCATGAAAATTAAGGGAAAAAATATACCGTATATACTAATTCTATAGCCCTTTTGTTCATAAGCAAGTCCTCAACATTTTCCCCTAGGTTTAGTCGGCTTTCGAACTAGTAAATACGGTAATTAACTTGTTCACATTTCTTAGAGACGAATCTTAAACTTATGTTGTAGGTGTAGGAGAGCTTACACGCCTTCATATGCTAGTTGATGTGTACGTGGGGGCGGGTAATCTATTTAATGCTCGATGACCTAGAAGAAATGTTTTCTCTAAAAGTCCTGGTAAGACCACCACCTCATCCCCCACCCCGCCCGTCTGCCATCACCGTTGTCCCTAACCGCTCTAACACAGACGTTCAAACGTGTAGATTTTCCCGTGACAGTCTCGTTACTTTAAAAAAAAGATTGAGCATCGCGTGTCCATTGAGGTGTCTCCCGGATAGTTTATTGCCAGGAGACTCTAACAAGTCCGTGCTACAACGTTAATAGAAATTGTCGGGGAATAAGGGAGACGCCCCTATTGAACTGAACATGGCGCAGCCTGAGTTTTTAAATGCCTGGCTTTAAGGTTTGGCGTAAGGAATCAACGGTTTGTCCGCAAGGTTGTTGGGCAATGTATTGCTTATTGTAATGCTCTACATTGTGGCCGGGGCATGTCTTGGTTAGCGTGCGACTTTAATGAATTGTTTCACCATGTCTTGGTTTGCGTGAGACTTTAAGGAATTGTTTCACCATGTCTTGGTTTGCGTGAGACTTTAATGAATTGTATCGCCATGTCTTGTTCTACAAACTTCTCTACAATTTTATTTTGGGCATGCCTTTTTTTTTTTTTTTTTTTTGTGAAAGAACTACTGTATATGATGGTAAACGGCTTTAACTTCGGGCCGTCCATAAATGACGTCACGCACCTAGGGGGAGGAGGGGGGCACAAATTTGTGACGAGGGAGAAAGAGGTGTGATGTCACTTCAAAAACATGCAACTTTAATTAAAAGTTACACTTAAATTTTTTTATTGATTGCAAACTTGTAATTTATCTAATGGTGATTTCAATGGCTTCACGCGTGTTACGATATTAGCTTGCAGACTTACACTGAATACATATTTAAATTACAAAAATGTCATTTGCAAGATGCCGATTTCCAATTTGAAAATACGGCTTTAAGTGGGGGGCGTGGTCAAAGCTGTGTGACGTCACAGTGGAGGGGTGTCGAAGTTACGAAGTGATACGGGAGGGGGTAAAAAATTGGCCAAAATTACGTTACATCATTTATAGACGTCCCCTTATGGGACTACTAATTTATAAGTGCTTAGCTGTTCTCCTTACCAATACCATTAAGTTCCTATACCAACCTAATTCATGCCATCCCCCCCCTTTTTGTTTTACACCCAGGATAGCGGGCAAATAGGATAAGTCCACACGTACTACACGACTCTACCCTTTTTCCCTTCTTTCTTTTCCTTCTTCGCGTGTTTCCTGTTTTCATTTAATTCAATGTTACGTTCTACATTATTTACATCGGAACATTCGTGTAACCTGTAAAGATGCGAATTGTTCCTCTCATGGACTGCCCATCGCTGTAAGTGTGGGTGTGGGGGGGGGGTATTTTCTCCTAAATTTTATGGAACATAGAACATTTTTAATGTGATATGTCAAAATTCAAGTCAACAAAAACGTCAACAATCAAGTCAACAAAAAGTCAACAATCAAGTCAACAAAAAGTTCAACAATACTAATATCTATGTTGCTAGACTTCTGCGTCACTGGACTCATTTTTCGATAAAACAGCCCACTCCTAAAGGGGTGTAATAAACAAAAATATACTCGTAGGGAGAATTGCACAGACTAATAAAGCTTCCATACTAACCACAACACACTTTAAGGTACTCTATTGTTTCATTCGTACACCTTTAATGCTTAAAGACACAAAATTCCTCTCAAGTTTGTAGACACACTGTACAGTCCATGCCAGCAGGGCAGGTCTTAGGCCACTGCATTGCATTCATACAGCCGCAGAGGGCTTTATAAGGCCGCGTCTATCTTAATTTTCACCTATTGTCCTTATCAATTCCCTATCTAAACTGGGCCCTAAGTAACCCGTATCGCTGAGTTTCGCATACGAAGCCGCAACGGGCCCCGCAGTTCCTAAGACCGACCCTGCATGTCTGGCAGGGATATAAACTTCGCGGCTAGGCGGGCCTGTTGATGCTCGCGTGGCGGTATTTTGCAACCAGTCACTTAGCAGCACGGCTTTGTAACAATGTGGCGAATACCTGGATATTTGGGGATTTGAATAGTCGCTCATCACTAAATATCAAGCCCCACAACTAGCTGGAATGCGAAACACTTTCCTTTAGATCCCCCCCAACACACGTTAAGAGAGACGTCAATTTATATTAGCATCAGTCTGATTTTCTATTTCTCTTTCGGCTGTTAGTATCAGTTTGAATTTTTGTTGGTAATGAGGTATTAAGTCTGCATTTTTGTGCGGAGTTATGATTTGCAATACTTTGCTTTTCAAGTGACATAATTATTGACGATTTACACACAATATATAAGTCGCTGCCACTGCCATTTTCAAGAAAGAATTTCTTCAATATCTAACAAGGCCACGTTTTGTAGCGTTTCGGGGCTTATATTACTCAGTATGAGCAGCTGATTTCAGCTTTATAGATAAACTAGATGTAAGTACCTTGCTTTTGCCTGGTTTTTAATAAGGTTTTCTGTAGGAGCGTACAAAACTGTTTATTTGCATGCAATAAGGGTACATTTATCTAAAAGCAAAATGATAGACAACATTTTTGTCAGGTCCATTTGGATTGTGTATAAAAAATATTTTCCTCTCTGCCCACTCTGGAGCTGGCCACATACATCTGCCCATGAGAAAAGCATGGTGTCTGCAAATCTATACCAGAAATCCCAAGAGACTAATTATTTTTAATTTTTATAAAGCCCATATAAGGGGAAAATATTTTTGGGCCCCCGACCCCACATGAGCAGGAGATTTTTCTTCGTCAATTATCTTTAAGAGAGCCTCCTCAACAACTTTCCAAAGTTTCATGCTTCTACCTTCACGGAAAATTGGAGAATAGGTGATGAGTTTGGGCCCTGTCACCTGTCCCTCGGCGGAATGATAATTTAATTTTTTACACCTCTTACTATTGCGGATGTGTATTCCTTAATTTCCCAAAGTTTCATGCTTCTACCTACACGGGAAATAGGAGAATTAGCGATTTTCAGTTTTTATATAGCTCATATTAGGAAAACACTACATTTGGGCCCCCGGCCCCCAGGAAGAGATAATTTAAATTTATTTTCTCCTGTTACCAATGCGGAATTGTATTCAACAACTTTTTAAATTTCATGCGTCTGCCTACTCGTGAAATAGGAGAATTAGTGATTTTCAATTTTTATATAGCCCATAAAAGGAAAAAACACATTTGGGCAAAGGTCCCACATGAGCGGGAATTAATTTTCAACGACACCGGTTTAAGTCCCTTCCCCATGTAATTTTGTGTACGTGTACCAAATTTCACGTTTTTTTTTTTTTGTTGTCTGGATCTTGAGTTATGAGGGAACAGTCAAGCAGACAACAAATGCTTCTTTTATGAATAGTGTATATATATAGATATTATAATATCCCAAGTCACTCACTCACTCACTCCCTCACTCAATGTATCCATAACGCTATGACATGTTTGTTTGAACCTTATATTTTAATAGCAGGTCTCCATAGCAGTTTAAAAAGCTTGAGATGTTTCTCGCCGTAAAAAAAATATTAAATGACGTCATTGCTTTAGTTTAACATTTTCGAAAAGTGGCCGATGTCAAAAGAGGATTTCACGATTTATAAGTATAACATACTTTGCGTGCATGTGAGGAATTTTAATATTTTGCATTTATCTTACAAGGATAAATTACTTGGGATTTTGAAAAACGTGGACGCCACAGGCGCCCTACAACCAGTGGCGTAGTGGGAGGGGGAAGGGGGCAAATCCCCCGGTTTGCCCTTTACCAGGAGAGGCAATTTTCTACCCATTAATTAGTTTCTAACAATAAAATTTTATAAGAAAGTGGAGCTTATTATTTTATTGAAATAAAACAAAAGCCAAATGAGAAATTATAATTAATAAAAGAAATTAAGGAACTATCCTAAAGCGTGTTTCAACTGACAAATTTCAAACTCTTTATTATGTGTAAATTATTCTGATAATATTGCTACTGTACTTTAACATACTTAAGCACTATGAGAACATAACACCGATGCGTATGCTGATCAATTAATTTTTAAAAATGTTACAGCCAATTGTGTTGTTCGGGGCCGTCCATAAATGACGTCACGCGCCTAGGGGGGGTGGTCTCACTTTTGTGACGATGCGTGACGTGGGGGAGAAAGGGGGTTGAAGAAATGTGACGTCACATCGAAACGGTAACTTTAAATAAAACTTCCACTGAAATATTTGGTCTCTTAAAATTTATTTAAATTTAATTATTTTTTTTTATCAGTGCTTCTCAAAGTGCCCGTCGATAGGCCATCAGACGCCGGTTGGCTTAAGTTATCAAGACACGAAAATTAAATATAATTATAATTCTTAACTTTGAGAACCCACAAGAGAACATAGGAAATTGTTACCCTGCGACGTTTGACGTTGATATCAAAGCGTTTGTGATGTAACCTCAGCTTCGTTTCGTTCACTCGCGGCAAGAGTCTGCGAACTTTTTTTTTGTTGGTTATCCCCCCCCCCCCAAACTTCAATTGTTGAGTTTAACAAACAGGACACGTGTATAAAAAAAGATCTCAATAGGATTATATGTAGATATTTTAAGTCAAAACGACACGGAATATCCATTTGGTGGGTGGGTGGAGGGGTATCTATTTGATACAATTATAAACGTTTTAAGTTTGATACAATTATAAACGTTTTAAGTTTGATATAATTTTTCGATTGGTTTTTGGTCAAACGCCTCTGGCCATTTTAAATATAATGATTAATATGTTCATTTAAAATTAGTTAAAAGTATTCATTAACTTTATTGAATGCATCAAATTCTAGACATCACTATTCGAGAGGAGCACAAAACATCTTTCTACTGAACTCAGTTTTTAAGGCATTTATTTTAAATATGACAGAAAGGATACTTGATACAGTCCAGTCATGTTGATTAAGATTATTGTCACTCGTGTCAATATAAATGAAAGTAGCTTGGATTTAGGTGTCTTCGTATAGTACGTAAATAAGAAATCTACATAGATAACAAATTTAACAAATTCATTTTCTGGAAGGAACCGGTTCAATAGTGGGCATATGTTACAAGCGTAAACGTACACATGACGTATTTGAAAATATCTAGTGGAGTGGAGTGGATGTTATATGTCCCAAATGAGTCTGCATTATTCCCAAAAATTCCTTTTTGACCAAAGATGAGGTAATTTACCCCTGTTCGCCAACCTCTTTCTTAGGGGATGCCCGTCAGTCATTTGAAGGAATTTTTTTAAAAAAATACATTTTAAAAATATTATTTTTAAATATTTTTTTTTTATAAACAAATAAGTTAACAGTAATGATTTATAGTCAATGTGTAATTTGTATGCATTAAAATAAAATATAATCTAATGATGTTAACACATTTCGTTTTTTTAAGGCCGGTTATGCCCACAATGATTATGATTCAGCATCACCCCAAGAGTTCCCTTTTTACCCCAAATGAGATAATTTATCACTGTTAACCGACCCCTTGGTCAAACAGGCGATAGCGGTAGCCATGTATTAGTTTATAAATTCCACAAGACGATGCAACAATTTAAACACTCCTCGTCCATTGGTGACATTATATTTACAACTCTTGTGTGACGTACGTGAAATCCTGAAGAGAAAAGAATTGAAAAACAAAACAAACAAACAAACGAACTTGTGAGCTTCGGGGTAAAAAGTTATGATAATATTAGATATTTTAATAATGTTATAGTATTTTTTCAGTCCTCAACTTGCAGGAATTACTGTATTTTGTGACGCACAAGATGCACCCTACTTTCCTGCACAAATGTGGGGTGCGTACAGTATTGGTTATTTTCCGATTTCCTCTTCCAGCGCATACCTAATAATTTTTGAAAACATGAGATGTGATACCAATGTGATAATTTGAGATCAAATGCCTTTGATGTGCATATACTTCGTAGGAAAACTGTCATTAAAAGATCGAAATTAATTTTAGGAATTGTCTTACTTGTATCTATATATTCTAGGTCTGTCAACAATGCAATGATTCTTGTAACATCAACAGTTACAATGGCGAGCTTAATCACGAAGGTTAATCACATCGAATGGTTTTTTACATTACCGCTGCATTGTTTATTAGCTGTCTTGCTATGCCTTGGAAACTAAACTTTTTTTTTAATGTAATATATAAGACAATCCGAATTCAATACGAAAAAAGTTTGAGAATCACTGGCTTTCAATTTATTTAATGTCTTTTACTTAGCTTCACGCGTGTTACAATATTACATTGCAGAAATACATTAAATGAATACTTAAATGACAAAAAAAGTGATTTGAAACACTTATTTTCAAATAGAAAATATTAAGTGTTTTTATTTTGTTTGTTTGTTTTTGTTGTTTTTTTTAGGGGGTGGGGGTCAAAGTTTTGTGACGTACTACGATTTTTTGACGACGCGTGACGTAGGGGGCAAGGGGGTAAAAAACCGACCAAAATCGCGTGACATCAATTATGGACGGCCCCTACAATCAAAACTCAGGTACGTTATCAGTTTGAAACATGCTCCAATCGAATGCTTCGTTAGGGGAGG
>MUZC01002185.1:758218-777318 GCA_002072015.1 Radix auricularia
TCTCAATGTGCTGGGTCATAAGTCAGTTCTCAATGTGCTGGGTCATAAGTCAGTTCTCAATGTGCTGGGTCATAAGTCAGTTCTCAATGTGCTGGGTAAAAGTCAGTGTCTCAATGTGCTGGGTCATAAGTCAGTTCTCAATGTGCTGGGTCATAAGTCAGTTCTTAATGTGCTGGGTCATAAGTCAGTGTCTCAATGTGCTGGGTCATAAGTCAGTGTCTCAATGTGCTGGGTCATAAGTCAGTTCTCAATGTGCGGGGTCATAAGTCAGTTCACAATGTGCTGGGTCATAAGTCAGTGTCTCAATGTGCTGGGTCATAAGTCAGTGTCTCAATGTGCAGGGTCATAAGTCAGTTCTCAATGTGCTGGATAAAAGTCAGTGTCTCAATGTGCTGGGTCATAAGTCAGTGTCTTATTGTGCCGTATCATTAGTCAGTGTCTTAATGTGTTGGGTCACATTTGTCTGCGTCATATTCAATACCACATTGTTCATGGATACTTGTATTCAATAGCACTTCTTTCAACAAATAGGTCAATGCTGACTGTAAATGTTGTTATATTTCCTAGATGCCATGAGATATTTTTGTCATGTTTTAACTCACTCACTGATCTCCTGTCATATCTTCAAATACTAGAAAATGCTGATTAAATATTAAATATTTCATTAAAAGATGTTTCTTTTAAAAAAAAGGCTTGTCTAAAAACGTACAACTAAATAATTGTCCCTTTTTTTTTTTTTTTTTTTTAAATTAAGTTTTTTAGTTCATATTTGAACACAACTGATGTCACTGTGGGGCACAATAAACAGTCACTGAGGGTGAAAGATGTTGTGTTGTATTGGAGGGGGGAGGGCTGGCAGTTTGAGAAGAATCAGCCATCACAACAAGTTCAATTCATATTACCAAGTTGGTAGTTTGGTAAAACTTAGAAAAGATGTTGTGTTGTATTGGAGGGGGGAGGGCTGGCAGTTTGAGAAGAATCAGCCATCACATCAAGTTCAATTCATATTACCAAGTTGGTAGTTTGGTAAAAATTAGAAACATAAGTAAAGAACTTAAATGTAGTACAGTAGAAGAAAGCTTATTAGATGGTTTACCAGAAGAAAAAAATCATGTTAAGCCTGGTACCTATTGGAATTCAGGACGTGTTAGCGCATTTTCGTATTATGTATCAGTACTTATGTTAGATATCAGAATTATGTAGTTATCAGTAATTGTGTTTAGATTTTAGACATATTTTTATGAATTTTCTTGTGTAATGAATATACCTGACATTTTTTTATTTAAAAGTCATTTCTTTACATTTTAAAAAAAAATTATTTTCTCTTTAATCCAACTACAAGTCACCACAAATGATGACATAAAACTCTCTAAACTTTTACACATATTCTAATGACGTCAACTAAAAAAAAACAACTAATTCTTTTGCACCCTTTCGCACCACTCTTCAATGCTTGAAGAATTATGCATTCGACTTCCGGCAATGGCGGCCGTTCCCTGCGCTAGTGTTACCTCTCGATTCGAAATATTTTTTGGTAGTTTTAACGGGGTTTTTAAATGGATCGAGTAACTGAGTGTTGATGCACAAATGGCAGGTCAGGGCATACAAAAAACATATATACATCATGGGTCTAGGACTTATGGATGCTGTGATCAAGGGTGATGACGGACGGACGGACGGACGGACGGACAAAACGGGTGCAATAGCGATTTCGACATCTCGAAAATGCGCTAAAAACAAACTAATAGAAAATTAATAATTTCTTTTAAAATGTCCAGCTCACGTTGTTCTAATGTAAGCCTCTACTCAATTTTTGTTTTTACTATCTTTCAAATTTGTGTTTTTATTTATCACACTTAACCGTGTATGTTGCAAATTTCTCAGTTTAGCAAAATTTCATGTGAAAAAAATGTGACATTTATCATATATTTATTGATGAATGTATACAATTTGTATAAGATTTGAATTATTGTAATAAAAATAATTTAACTAACAATTTTGACCACACTCCTTTTTGACAAAGAAATTACTTATCACAATTTCTAAATTATTTTTTTCATAAACACTGAGATGTGTATTTTTTTTATTTTGATATTTTAATCCATCAGTGTCTTATTCAGTTACAGATATTCACATTAACATCGTCACAATAAGTAACAATTTCTTAAAAACAAAATTATCTTGCTCAAAGATTTTATTACACTGAAATATTAATAATTCTACAGGCATGTGATTTTAATCACTTTCTTCAAAAATAGCCAATCTAAGAAAAAGAAAATTTTTAAGGCTAATAGGAATGCTGCAAAATTTATGATATTTAATTTGGAGCATATAAATGTGAATTGTTTTGAAACAACTGCAGCATTGCATTCCAAATAATCTCAGTTAAAAAACAAACATTGCATATGAATAAAACCCATATATTTAGACAGTGTACAATAAATTTGAGAAATGTTGATGAGTGTAAAGATTTAGGTAATCCAAACTACTGAGGAAAAAAAGTTAACAATATTGGGTAGTTCATTTCATTGCTCACCGACATGATTGTAGGAAAATGATACAGTCACTTGATATTTTTGTTGTACTTCTGAGTAAAGAACAATAACTCTGGATAACAAGGGAAGTAATTTTCCCAGGAGCACTGTTCTATAGATGTGATGTTTGAATGAGTGGGCACTATGAAATCACATCATTTATTGCAGCTCTAAATTTTATGTAGAGTAAATTACCACTTTGCAAACGCTTTACGCTAAAATTAGCACGACTTCTTGCTTTCAAGGCTTAGTTTCTAAACCGCTCGACATGGAGTAAAAATGAAAGCACCTACAAGTAGAATGACCACAAAACTACTATAATGTGAAAGCATTTTTGTAATACTAAGCGAGGTTAGAGTGCAAAAGCAATATTAGCTGACCCAGCAAGCTACCGCCTGAGAAACACTTTTTTGCGTATTTTTTTTCAAAGGAAACACTTTGACGTCATAGGAAACACATAACCAAAATCACTAAATAATCATTTTTTAATTAAGGGAGTCTAACAAATAACACTGGAGATTGTCAGGTTTCGTTGTCTAGGGTTCTGGTCCAAGGCTCACACACCAACAACTGTTGTACAGTAATTGAACTCAAGTCCCTTTTTTACAGCAATCTTTATTTACATGAGTCCCCACATGTCACCTATGTACAACTCTCCCGCTACCAAATCTCCATGTCTCTTAATTAAAACATAAACCCGCCGTACAGTCCAGCCGGCCAACACGGCAAACCTAAAGCTCGGATACTCCTCGTGTTTACCGTCACCCGGCGACTTGTGTCCGTACCTCTCCTACAGCCGAGACACACCCGAGTTATACACCGTGGGCCTGGACAGACCTTGCATGGACTGCTCCACGCACCCCACGTGAATCTCGTTCACAAACATCACAACATGAGCTTGTGACCGGGCAAAATACAACTTTCACAAACAGTGATTCTCATACCCCTGACAGAGATGTCAATAATAATGCAAAAACTTTTATTGAAGAAATTAGAGCCCAAATAACTTAGTTCTGTATGATATGTACATTTAAATAAAGGCACACAGAACCAAAGAACAACATAGTAGACTTACAATATCAGTATAAGCTTTTTTTTTTACAAAATAAACTTTAGGTAGATAAAATACGTTTAGAAATAAAATAACATAACATAAAATATAACATAATCTACAGTCACTGGTCAGGGCAGCAAACAGTGTAAACAAAAGTGTCCTGTTTTAAGGATGCACAATTTTTCGTGCACTGTGCATGCCACCAGCCATCACACACATCACATTGGACCCAGACCTCTGCCCCTCCCCCTTTTTTGCACCCTTGACACATTCCTGCCAACAAGTGATCCTCTTCTATATTAAAAATATTGTCTACAACGATGTCAAATTCTACTTTTTTAATTAACTGTGCGTTCAGATAGATCTATTACTGGATACTTCTTTACTTTCTTGGACTCCACTATTTTCCTTTTTTATCTTCTCTTCTTCTCTGTTTCGTCTTGGTTGGAGCATTTACTGTTTTCTTCTTGTTTTTATTCCTTGTAACAAAAGCTGGCAGCTTTAAAATGTCATCTACTGTCAAGTTAGCTTTGACTGTACAGTTTTGGGGTTCTTCTACTGCTACACTGCACGTTTCTATTAGCCCCACAGCTAAGGCTTGAAACTTAATAAATTTCTCTTCTTCCTCTTTGCTAATTTGACCTCCTCTTTAGGCGTGAGTAGGGTCTTTGCATAGGCTATGACAGGCCGCTTGCCTGTCAATTTGTGGTAAAGAGTAGCAAGTGGAATGCCAAAGTCCTTAGAAGCCTTTCTAATAGAGAGCCGCTTTTCCCTAATACTAGCCAATGCCGCATTGATTACATCTGGGCTCTGTTTTGTTCTTAGGCTAGACATTGCTTTAAATCTGAAATATAATTATATTCTATTTAATTTTCATCCTAATAAAAACTTAGGAGTCTAGATATAGACTAGACTTAGATATTTACCTTAATTTTCCTATATGAAAAAGTGTTTGCCCTGAAGTAATATTCTACAATAAAACAAATATACTTCAACGTTAACATGCCCTCAAAACAAACATTACTATTTTCAAATAACTCTAGAGGCCAAGAATTAGTCCCATATCTAATTTTTTTTCTGCAGAAATAAAAGCGTTTCGTACGAAGTAAAAACTAACTTTAAGCTTACTTCGTCGTAAACACCACTTTAAAAAAAAAAACATTACCATTAAAAAACATTGCAAAGTTAAACAGAGTGGTTACTGACCTATTAGTAAGTGATTATGCAATCCCAAAAAGAGAGTTTTCCAAATCAAACAGGAAAAGTAGTCTTAACCCGGATATCACCATTGTTCTTCCTAGGGAAGTTGATAGCATACAAGGCGCAAGTGTCAAGATGTTGACACAAATTTACTCACAAAATAGTATTTCCCGGAAAACGAAACGATGAAATTATATTGAAAAATTGACTATTTCGACTTATGCATGTTCGTTTTTGTGTTAGACAAGCAAATAAACATACAGAGAACGCTTAATGAAATAGTGTTTCGTACGACATAGCGTTTCTCTAGTGGTAATTTACTCTACTAATTAGATGAGGTATCAATATATAAATCTGTGACTGATATAAAAAAAAAAAATGTGTCATTTAAATATCAAGATACAGCTCGAATATATTTTGAAACGGTGTTGAGCTTTATAAACTGGAATTTTAACATTTTATTTCAAGAGCGAACATGTGAAAGTAATGAATGTAATCGTAATCCATTTTTTAAATAAATTTTAACCATTATGTTCATGCCCTCATAGCCTCAATGTCGGCTGTGCTTTTCCCTTTTAATAGATCAACCTGAAACTTTGATGTTAAATGAGGCCCTTCATTCTAGCGTGTGAGATCCACTCCTCTCTGGGCAAGTAACAACCACACATGACTCTGTTGCCCTCAAAAGCTGCCCGGCCGTGCATGACTCTCCAGTTGTCAATGAATAAGACAGATCCAGGCTTCAGCTTTATCCAAACTTCATTGTCTTTGTTTGAGATGATCCTAGAGAGTTTCTCATAGGCCTCGTAGAAGGTTGGGATAACACTAGGGTGGACTGTGTTCAAGGGGGCTCTGTCATAGGGGTTGTACCTGGGAGGAAATTATGTCTTCAAAATGATGGATAGAAATATGCTGAATGGAACAGACTGGTCAATGGTTCATGTATTTTTTAATGGGCAGGTGAATATTAATAATATTATTATTTATTAATAGGCATTTTAATTGTACAATTTATAAATAGGCAGGTTAATTGTATTATTTATTAATGAATAGGCAGGTTAAGTGTATTATTTATTATTTGGCAGATTAATTCCCGTTAAAAAGATAAAGTTAATATCCTATACAGGATAAAATGTTTTTAATATACAGTATGTCTAGCGTTTATTAGACCTGCAGAGCTTTGAATAAATAGATATTACATTTAATAGGAAATAGAATGTAGTTTAAAATCCTCATTAAGTAGATTTCATTCACTCATCTATGATGATCTTTATTATAGGCCTGTGCCAAGCAATAGAAATCTAATTTCCAAGAAACACAACTAATCCCTAGCAACATAACCCCCTCCACCAAAAAGGTGTTTATGATCATAGTAACCCCCCTCCCCAACATCCCTTCATTTTTAGAGAAATAACACTCTGGATTAAAGATCTCTTCCTTAATTAAATAAAGTAGACAAACAAGGTAGACAACCATTGATCATAAAATAGGACTGACCTTAATTGAATTAACTCCCCTGAGACAGGATGTACAGTCACAATGGTCCCCAGATTATACAAGTGATAACCAGGACTTTTATCACTCGCATCTTCTTTGTATTCGTGGGGAACCACTGTCTTAGCCAGCAGGTCAAAAGCTGAAGAGTCGGCTCTTTGAAGGGTTTGTAGAACGTGGAAACCATCAACAAGTAGAGTTTCTCCCCCTGTCCCAGTGTGTTCCAGACACTGGAAAACTTGGAGACTGGAACAAGAAAATTATTTTAAAAAACAACCCCCAAAAAAACAAAGTTTTTGACTATAAATCCCTTATATATGAGACAGAACTAAAAGTATTGATTATATTCAAAATAATATGCACAGCGCAAAAAACATTTACCGGCTGAATGGGGAATGGCAGGGGTGGGGATGTGGTCACTGATGGTTGGACTGAACTCCAGCAAACAGGTGGATGTCAACAACAACGGACGGCTACCATATATTTACAGAAATAAACTAAAAGTGCATTAATTTAATTACATTCGATCGATCTGAAATTTTGATACAATGCATTGTTAGGCGACATAAGTCTATGTGCAAAATTTCAGTGCGATAGCATGACTGAAAGTGGGTCATTTTTTACTTTTGTTTTTCCGCCATATGGACGAAGAGATGACGGCGAAGTTAGTATAAGGGATTTAAAAATGAGATTATCTTTGAGAAAAAAATATATATAAATAATAATTTTAATGAACTAAACACATAATCCATGGGCCTAAGATTACCCTCTTAAGGCCTGGGCTAATACCTGGGCAACCTGGCCCATCTGTTGTCAAGTGTCATACAACATTGTAATTAAAGGTCAAATCCACAATTTTAATGTTCAAAGCTACTTGTGATTTTAAATCGGAGTATGACTTATCAGAAACAATCTTGTAGACTTTGACCCCATCATAACTTTAATTTAGTAAACTTTCACCATAACTATGATTACAGGGTGACACAAAAACCATGAATTTTGAAAATGCATTCCTACAGGAGGAAGGTATCTAAAGTATGTAATTTTTTTAATGATATATTCCATTTATGTTTCTTAAATGACATATTTTCAAGTTTCAATTACTATGATTTTAAAAAATTTACAACTGTTGTCTCTATTGGATCGGGGGGGGGGGGGGGGGGGGGGTATTTGCCTTTCTGCTCTTCTCTCATCACTCTCGTCTCTTTCCTTCCCNGCTGAGACAGTACAGACTAAAGATCACACTATTCATGCTGTCCACTCACACTATTCATGCTGTCCACTCACACTATTCATGCTGTCCACTTACACTATTCATGCTGTCCACTCACACTATTCATGCTGTCCACTCACACTATTCATGCTGTCCACTATCACTATTCATGCTGTCCACTCTCATGCTGTCCACTCACACTATTCATGCTGTCCACTATCACTATTCATGCTGTCCACTCACACTATTCATGCTGTCCACTATCACTATTCATGCTGTCCACTCTCAGTACACATGCAGTCCACTGTCAGTACACATGCTGTCCACAACTTACCCAGCTGGTGTGTGCATGTAGGTGTTGTCGGTGTGGGCCCCCAGGTACTGTGTGGTGAATGCCGTGTCACTACGTGAGCCATCAGCAGTGAACAGCCACATCTTTCCAAACAAGGTTTCCTGGACATACGCCACCCGCTCAACCACAGCCTGGGTGCCAGCCACAGAAACTGGGACCTGTGAAGTCAGGTGTGAGAATAGCAGCATCACCAATCAAATCATGAAAGATCAATACCTGATCACTAAGAATCTCCCAATTGTTATGAGATGGAAAAGAGTAGGAAGATGATGTCGTTCCACAGATACATAAACAAAATAAAAAAAGGTCCTAACACTGATAAGGGTAATGAAGGTTAATTCATGGTCTCGTGAAACAGTAAGACAAGCAATCCTTTGTATTGAAAGAGCGTCTTAAATGTTTTTGTTGTTTTTTTTAAAGTCCCATATCCTCTTTTGTTTCGAGATCGTAGAGGGTTCTAATGTATCCATTAGAGCATTTTTAGGCTCGGTAGACCCTGGTGGCACACATCCCTCTCCACGTCAGCGGAGGACTTTCTTAGTGTTAGTCATTTCTCAACATTTTTATGGTGAATTTAACGTGGGTTTGATCCCACACCCCCCAGCTTGTGAGGAGAGCTCACTATTGACTTCGCTACCCAGTCAGTAATGTATCACAAGGTTATCTTGTGTACCAAATACTTGTCCATCAAAATATTGAGCCATCCTTAAAAATTAAATGTTTTCAGCTCAATTTGTTCTAGTCTTAAATATCTTCAAGATCGATGTGCTGAATGTCAAACTAACAATATTATTATCAAAATGTTCGTGACTTTGATTTAATAATATAATCTTATCAATCTTATGTTTGCATTTTTAAAATTTGCCTGTATGAGCTCTCTGAAAACTTGCCCACCAAACTAACAGATGACAGATAGGTGTCACGTGGGAGTGGGAGGGATGATGTGATTGGTCAGTGTTTTGATAAAACAAAGAACTGACCCCTTCATCTATGGTAAAGCCACTGTGATTGGTCAGTGTTTTGATAAAACAAGGACTGACCCCTTCAACTATGGTAAAGCCACTGTGATTGGTCAGTGTTTTGATAACACAAGTACTGACCCCTTCAACTATGGTAAAGCCAAACTTGACAAGATTTCTGAGTGACTGCGTTAATCCGCCTTCAGTTTCCATGTGCTCTGTAAATGAGACGGTAGGCAAACCCCCAGATGGGAACGTCTTGTGGTCCCAATACAACCTCTGGGCATGTCGGGAGAATACACCCGGATAATAGTTTTCAGCAAGCCACTGAAGTTTAAAGTGAGAGATGTGTCCATCCTTCCCTGTTGTTAGAGAAAAAAAAAATGTTGTTATTAAGACATTGTTATTCTCCCTGTATATGAATTACTAAAAAAAAATTCTCTTCAATAAATTAATATAACTTTTATTCTATTCCAGTAACAGGTGACTGCGTTTAAAAAATAACTACGGCATATATTTGTTCTATAGCCCGTTTGTTCATAAGCCGGCCTCCCAAACTTTTGGAAGAGAAAGGTATTTAAAGTGTGTAAGTAACTTGCTGGCAAGCCGACCCCCAAATGTAACAGGACAACTTAAACAAAATGGTAAAAAAAAATTTTTTAAACTACAACCTGGATCGGTCATTATGTTTTCTTACTTTGTACTGCCTATATTTAGCAAGAGCTACCAGTATTTTTTTTTTTAAATGATTTAGTAAACAGTGGTGAAATCGTGTACATTAAAATTCGTTTTTTTATACAAAATTTGTAAAAAAAAATTAATACAACATTCACAAAAGTAAATAAAATTATTAAATAAGGTAATTGCATTTGTTTAATAATCTATTAATCTATAATCTATTATAGCTTCTGTTAGAGCAGTCGAAACTTGTAGTATGTAGGCAAGGACCTACATCCTTTACAACAACAACACATTCAATATTTTTATATAATATGCAGAAATCAGTTATGACCTGCTCATAAGCTAACCCCAACTTTCCACCCTAAATTTTGTCCAAAAAAGGTCACCTTTATGACTTTATGAGTATATGAGTATTTACCATAAATAACAATTTTTTAAAATATTAAAATCATCCATAGATTTTTTTAATGAAATTGATAAAAATTATTGAAATCATATCAAATCATTTGGATTTTCTTTTCTGCAGCTTATTTGGATCACAATTGACATCACTGAACTAAGGGGAAGCAAGTAACATAGCTAAAACAGATTCACTTTATGAAGTCGGACACTTACACTGAATTGATATGACCGTCATGTCTTTTGAATAGCTAACAGCAGATGGGGTCAAGTCCTGGGTGGATAGCTGAGGATCCACGTTCTTTTGGTGGGTTTTTTTATTGTAGAACTTGTCGGAACGACAGTGGTCCCTTAGCCAAATGTTTGGGATTTTACAAGTGTTGCCATTTAGACTGACTTCTACAAATGAACTGTTCCATTTGGCTGCGGTGGCTTCTTGTTTTTCAGCGCTCGAAACCCACTGGTGACAACGTGTGATCTGCTGGGAGCAACTGCTACAGCTAAATATCAATTTTTTTTCAAAAACATTTAAGGGCGCAGATAGTGAGATAGCTCTGCATGACAACCAGCGTTGTCTACAAATTAAATGCATAAAAACATTACGAAAAGAAAACTTTGGATTTAGTGTTGGAGCACCATGAGATTTTTTATAATAGAATCCATTTGACTGAATCTGTCTGTTGGGAATAAATCTAAAACCACGGCAGGCAGAAAAAACAGAGAAGACACCACAACCCTGAAGTGGTTGACAGCCATGTGGTAGCTTCAGTATGGATGATTTCTGAATGGCTGGACAGTGAGGTAGCAACTTATTCAACTGATGAATCCGCTTCATCTCTATTTCTAGCCTGAGGAGGAAAAATAAATAAATATTGAAAAAAAAAAATTAGGACAACTTCTCAGAGTCTCACAGTAGATAAGAAACAATTTTAATACATGACATCATATTGTATATACAATACTAACTCATAAAGTTTAGTATCACAAAGAAAATTTAATAAATATTTCTATTTTAAAAAATCACATTAAATTAAGTAAGTAAAGAAGTGTCAAAAAAAGGTAGCACAAAATTAGAAGATGAAATTGAACAATATATATTTCTAAGATCCTGTCAATGAAAAGCTGTGACTTTTAACTCAATCACCTCTGAGTCTCAACACATCTGACTACAACACGTTTGTTACTAAAGAACATAGACTTGGCAGACCATGGCACTAAATTGAGGTTAATTATATGCTGACCTTGATTTGAGAAAAAAAATCTTATCAGCTACAGCTGCTATGGTTAAAATTATTCAAAAAAAAAATAATAATAATACATACACAAACTAATTGAGTAAGAAGACAATCAATTTAAGCTTTATTTATGAACTAATACTGTCTCCTTATACAATTTGTTTTATGTATTTTGTTCTATATTGAAAAGCTTTATGCAGTCCCATCCTGGTCCTGTATGATATATTAAAATTATTCATCAGACTCTACAAGTAAATGCCATATATTTTTTCGCATTTTGTTACTATATGCCTTCTTAAAAACTAAGCTTTAAATTAAATTTAAACAAGTGAAAATTACATTGTAAACAAGTTGTCAACTCTTCAAAATATTGTTAATAACAGAATAAAGGTATATAGTAAAAGAACATTGTCAGGTGCTCAATAACACTGGTTAGACTTTAAAAATTATTTAAAAATAGAATTCATTTTGACTACAAAGACATAAAAGATAAAGTCAAAATTGTAAAATTATAACTTTGAAATAATTATTTTTCATTAATGTTTGTATTGTGAGAATCCTACGTTGCTTTTAGGTTAATTGTCTTCTAACTCTTTCACTCTATTTCTCTAATCTTTACACACTTCGATAATTATTCTTAAAACACTGAACACCAAGTCAGAATGCACAACTAGTTATGTTTAAATCCTTAACATCTTTACTATCTTATCTAACATTCGTTCCTACTCAGTGTGTTCCTAACTCTGTCATATCCCTATCTCTCTCTACGTCCATCTGTCCCCTGTGTGTCTCCCCTCGACCCCATTAATACCCGCCAGTCTCTCATAATGACATGGTCAAGCTTGTTTGGCGTAGCCAAACTCTGGCGATTGGCTACTACACCCAGGCCAGCTGTCCCGTGTGTTACAGCTTGAGTTAACACCCCATCCAGTCCCGTGGTCCGTCGCCATCCATATCAAAGGATCCAAGCTTGGCCTCGTTCCTAGGCCGCACCCGTCCAGCTTCAAAGGACCCCTGCCCTTGAGCGCCGACAATATGCCCTCAGGGCCTCCACAGTATATTATTCATTCATAATGATATGTCAGAATAAGCTTCAGTCACGACCCATAACTTATCTGAGGATCCCAGGAGTTAGAAAACTTATATTTAATTTAAATATCTATATTTATAGTTAAAATTGACAGCAGTCATAAATAAACAATTGAAAGAAAATCCTGAATTATTTAAAATTATTATCAATTTTTTTTTTTCATTTAACATTGAAAAAAAATATCCTAAAGCTATCATTTCCTAAAAGCTTGCCACATAAATTATGTACATCAAATGCTGTCTAAATTGTTCACTTACACTGCTACACCATAGAACTACCTTATATGAACTCACAGTTTTGGTAAGAAGAGAACCACAGTGAGTTAATGTTGAAGATTGGGGACCTCCATTTCACAATAGGAAATTTGAAACAGTCTCTTGTTCTTTGTCCTTCATCTGATATTTTTCAAGACTGATTATTATGAGTTCATTCGTCCTGGATTTTCGTTTGATCATGTTGTTTTTTGTGTGGTTTTTTTGGTTTTTTTTAAAATTGTCAATACCTGTTGATGAGAAAATACAGAACCATTTTTAAAAAGCATGTGACATTTTGACTGTTTGTTCCTGCATATTTTGAGATGTATAAAAAAAAAGTGAAAGCTGAGACAGTACAGACTAAAGACAAAAAAATTAAATGGCATGACTTATTAGCAAAAGAAATTAGTTTAGTGAGCATTAAAAATTATTAGATTTATTGATATTAATATCAGTTATAAGCAAAATTTAAACTCTTCAAAGCTTGAGTGAGGACTTCAACCTACTAATTTTTTTTAGTACTTTTGTCCCAACATTATAATGAATAATGATGTGCATCACTTATAACTCACATTCTAAAGAAGAAATATATTGACTCCATTTACTAGATGTTGAAAAGATTATTATTTTTTGGAAAAAAATAAAAATTTTAATTAACTTTTTTAAAATTGAAATAAAAGGGCTAAATTTATATTTTTGTTAAACATCCTAGCTTTTTCTTTACTGCCGCATACTTATATCAATTTTGTGTGCTTACAAAATAATAGTTTTATTATAGTTTTTGTCATAAATTTATAATGTTAATTTGTTTAGGGCAAATTATACTAAACTCAGAAATTTATTTTTTCTCATAAAATGTATCTTCAAAAAGAATAATTCATTTTCCCGCTCAATTCTGGGTACTGTCACCCAATATATGCTCAACTAGATAAATGATGAAAACCACCAATGTTACAAAAGGAGAAATTATTTGCACCAAACTATTATATTCAAGAGTATACTATTCACATAACACGTTTTATTCTTGCATGAATAATGAATGTAATCCAAATGCCCGGTGTATTTGCTTTATTAAAAGTTTTATGGTCTCTAATTTAATAAGAAAAACATCATAAATAAAATTTATTTGATGATCATGTGTTAAATCTGTAAAGTATCCTCTTTGTATGGTTCACAGAAATATTGATAAATTAAGAAAGACTGAAAACAAAAATGTAACTGTGAACTCATGTAATATCTTAAAAATCAAATGGCTCAAATAAGAAATTCCTCAACACAGAAGGGAGCGGGCAAGAAGACAGGAAAATAGAGAATATAAGTTATAAGGATAGATCATTCAATGAGAAAACTGTCACTGAAAACCTATGGCATATATAACAAAATAATTACAATTATAAAACCCTGAAGGGTTAATAGGGTGAAGTTGAACCAAGATATGATTTTTAGAAGATAGAAAGAAATGAGAAATGAATTTTACAGCATACTTTCTAGTCTTCAACCTCATGTAGCTAACTTTGATATATTGTTAATTCTCACTTGAAATGAATGAAGGTTTCATGTGTTGAAAATAAATGTCAAGAAAACTTTTTTTTTTACTAAATTCCATTGAGTTAGGGAAAAAGTGTGACATTAAGAGTGTAGCAAGTAAGTGAATTAAATGACCAAAAGATTAATAATGTAGCAAGTAAATGAACAATAACAAAGTGAGCTACTCTGCCTATCTTCCCCACCCTACACTGCTGCCAGCATTTTCTGTAAGTTCAAGTCAGCTGATTTCCAAGGTAAATAAACTTGACTTTATAAATCCAGTTTATTTCTTTACATTTTTAATTATGATTTTATATAATATTTTTCCTTTATAATTTATAAATAAAATTTGGTTATTCAAAAGCATATAACAAAAACAACTGAGGTGGCATTTTGGGGGCAGGAATGAATTAATGATAATGGCATGGCATTTCAATTAATTTCAATGCGGGAAATAGCATGCGCACCTGGATGGTCAAGGGTTCAAATCCAGGTAAAGGCAAGGATTTGTTCCAGGGGCTAAGTCCTTAGGGGTGTCCTTGAGTCCACCCAGCTTCGAATGGGTAACTAAAACTAGTTAGTTAGGGAAACAAAGATGGCTGGGTAATGCATGGAACACTCATAATCATGACTGTAGCCTGTGAACGCTGCATCAATAACCAACAGACTGGCATTGACTGTGAGTACTGTGACTGTGAAACCAATAACCAGCAATCCTCCAAATCCCGATCCCAAATTATTTTTTGCAAGTTATCGATTACTATTTAGTTAATCAATCTGTACATAATTCAGCGCAATTTCATAAATTAAATCAAATTATGGCAGGTAGACCAGTCGCTCCGATAAATATTACTCCCAATGTTTTACCTGCAGCGCAAATAGCAGGAATTGAACTCAAACTACTGAAGGAATATGGATGCAAGCCAAACGTAAACTCCAGTGCCAGTATCAAAGTGGTTCAACTCAAGCTCTGTTTGCAAGCTACTTGTGGGCCTTTCCGTGGCGCAACAGTCACAAGCGTTCTGCTTTTGGCAGCTATTTGGAAATGCTGTGTGACAATTACAATATTTAGTATTTTTTCTGAAAATATGTATCACTTGTCTTTTTTTAAATCAATAAATAACATATAAATAACATACTTTCATGTACTATCTGGTTACTTCCCCTTGGAGGCATAAAATAATTTAATAATTTGGGACGGGGATTCTGAGGATTGCCCAATAATCTGCAGCATAAAAGGACCATCTGTCATCTTTTGTATAGTATAGTGTATAAGTATAAGTATAATTAATAATGTATAGAAAAGGAAAGAAAAATACTACATTGACTACATTACTGAATTACTGACATTACTCATTACGAAGTGTGTTACTGTGTTAAGGCAAGGGAACAATTAATATTAATTAACTAAATATTAATAATAATATCTTGAGGCTTCACTTTTTAAATATATAAAATATAAATTATTATACAGTCATATGCCACTATGCTATTTACTATACAAAATTACATTCATTTATAATTTATAGTATAATAGGCTTATGGCCTATTAAAAAAAAGATCAACAATTGCTATATATACAGTATACACAGTACTATACTAATAACAAATTTAAAAAACTTTAGTCTTCGTCTTAGTCTTAGTTACATGAGTCAACAGACACTTGAGTCACAATTGAACATTATTGGTTGAGTGAAACTATTTTGTTTTTAAAGAACTTGAACTGTGGGGTTTCAGAAATTAAGTATTCTTGGCTTCTCGGCCTTGATCTCAAGGATTTTCAACGCAAACAAAAATCAGTTGTTTTACTTTTACTAAATACATATTATAAGTCTACTACTACTACTGATACTACCAGTACGGCTACGGTCATGTACGGCACGGTCTACACTAACTCTACGGCCTGTAAGTGTAATGTAGTATACGTAAGTTAAGCAGGCCTAACTGTCACCTGTATAATGACTTAGTAATTAGTTTTATTTAGTTTTTCCAACCCCCGTTAATCAATTTTTGTCAGTAATAATAGTTGTCAAAGGTCTTCAATTAATAATTTTTAAAAGAAGTATAATTTTATATATAATTTTGACTTGGGATATAACATTTACCGAAATTTCACTAGTTGAAGTTGTATCTTAGTCTTAGTAACTAAGTAACTAACTTATTTACTTAGTATCGTCTTCAAATGTCGAAACACTCGAAAACATATAATTTATCCTATTAATTTTGGGCTAGTCATAACAGTAACAGTGATAGGAAAAATTTATTTTGTACGTTTTGATTGATAATTTTTTAATTTTTTTTTTAGGGCTGCGGAAATTAATAATTAATTTCTCAATTAATAATTAGACAATTTAATCGATAAATAGCGATTAAATTGAAGAAGTTGTTTTAAATAATTTTTCCGATTGATTAATAAATGATTACTTAATTACTTATTAATAATTAATACGTGCCTAATTAATAATAGTTTCCCTTTTTACGTACAAACTTCTCCATTTAAAAAGACAAATTTTCTAAGTATGAACTTAGAAATAAGCTCTTATATTTAAATTTTAAAAAAACAAAAAAAACATTGATTGCCATTTTTTTGTTACTTCCCTTGAAATCTTCAGTTTAATGACGTCATACATCTTATTTTTAGCTTAATCAAAATTATCGATTAATTATTCGGTAACTTTTCAAAAGTTAACGATTAAATTCAAATTAATCGATAACAGCCCTATTTAAGTAAGTAAATGTATAAATAATTTTTTAAAATATGTGTACATACTGACAGTGACGTAGCTAATGGGGGCGGTCCGCCCCGGGCTACACTCATCCAGAGGGCGGCATTTGTGGGCATTTTGGGCAAAGTAAAGTTATTTCCAACAACCCCACCTCTTTCTTTTGCAGGGGGATAATCAAGTTGAAACAAAAATATTCTTAATTTCGAGTCTTAATTAACGGAATAGTGCAACATTTGTTTGGTTACATTGTGGTTATTATATCTAACGCAAAACCGTTCAAAAATTTAAAATCGCCCCCAAAAAAAGGTATTAATTTGTGATGGAGAATTAAACGGTATACGTCACAGATGGCGCTTTTATAAGAAAACTGAAGGAAAAAAAACATCACCACTAGTCCGAATATGTGTACTTGGAATTTCAACATGCGCAGAATGATGCGCTAACAAGTACCTACATGTCATGGTGGTTCAAATATTGTGTTTAACTTGCAAGTAGTAATTTATATTATTGTTTCAGTTTTCATAAATTTATTGAGAGGTAACTTTTTTTTTTTTAATATTTTGTTTTTAAAACATCAAGGGAGCGCGAATAGCTTGTGGTTTTCATAAAAAATATGGTTATTTATTTAAAATTCTACGCCTATCCAATTAAAGTAATGTCTAAATAATTAGAATTAGTCTATTTTATGGAAAAGTATTGAAGTTGATTTGAGTGGTTTTAATTTAGAAATACAACGGACGATGGAGACATTACAGTTTCATCATTTTATTCTCTTTGTAACTTACTAAACTTTAATACTGAAGAGCATAAACAATAATAAACAAGGGACATCACTCAAACAATATAAAACTACAGTAGTACAAGAGTGAGTTCCCCTAAGAATAATCCCAATATATTACATCCCTTTACCCTTAGTAAATACTAACATAATTGCAAAAGGATAAAGGATAGTACTAACCAAATCCAATGACTCAATAAATATGTTGTAACATAAACATTATATGATTTGAATCAATAAAATCAATTGGTAGATTACATCATTTCAAACAATTGCAAAATATGCCACAACATAATTAATATACAAAAAAATGAAAGTTAAAGTCCTCTTAACTTCCAAAATCAAAGGTCCAACCTATCTGGGGCTTTGATTTTCCTGTTTGACCTTCTCAGTGGCTGTCGATTTGGTGACTCAAAATTCTGACCATCTGGACTCTCTAGTTCAGGGAGTTCAGGAACTAAATCTTTAATTCCAGGATTTACATTTTCTGACTCTAGAATACTTGGTTCACTCATATCAACAGACATTGGTTGTGGAACAAACTGAGTTGGTGTGAACCGGACAGATCTGGTGGGATTGACAGATTCGCACTCATTATCTGCACAAGTTATTCTTAACTGGTCTGCATGTCTACGGACAATATCTCCATTATTTGTTCTTACTTTATAAGACACAGGTCCTGTACATTAAACAATTTGACCTGGCATCCATTTTTCCCCTCTCCCATAATTTCTCAGATACACATTATCATTAACTCCAAACTCTCTCTCAATGGATGTTTTGTCATGATTTAATTTTTGTGTATGTTGATGTTGGGAAACAGACTTTTGAACAGTTGGATGTAGTAGGTCGAGGTGAGTTTTAATTTTTCTACCACACAGCAATTCGCATGGTGCAACACCTGTTGTTATATGAGGAGTTGTGCGGTATTTAGCTAAGAACCTGTTAACTCTTTCTCTGAGAGAAAATTTGTTACTGGTATTCATTTTTACCATAGCGGTTTTGAATATGCCTACTGCTCTTTCAGCCAAACCATTCCCTGCAGGATGATAGGGTGATGTGGTTATATGCTCAATACCATTTGCTATACAAAATAGTTTAAATTCATGAGCAGTGAAACTAGGCCCATTATCTGAAACAATTTGGTCTGGTAAACCATGGGTTGAAAATATTTCCTTAAGTTCTATAATGGTATCACTTGCAGTGATTGTGTTCATGATTTTAACTTCTAACCACTTAGAATGTGAATCAATAACAATTAAAAACATTTTGTTCATGAAGGGTCCTGCAAAATCTATATGGATACGTTTCCATGGTTCAATTGGCCAATCCCAGTTTTGCAAGGGTGCTGTAGCTGGTTGATTTGAATGTTGTGCACAGCTTGAACAAAGCTTTACATATTTTTCAATATCAGCATCCATATGTGGCCACCAGAACCACGATCGTGCAAGACTCTTCATT
Organism: Radix auricularia; assembly: GCA_002072015.1. Taxonomy (NCBI): domain Eukaryota; kingdom Metazoa; phylum Mollusca; class Gastropoda; family Lymnaeidae; genus Radix; species Radix auricularia. Next base: position 777,176 of record MUZC01002185.1, read on the forward strand.
TTGGAAGAACCAAGATGTGTATCATGTAAAGTTCTTAAAACTTCTTTTTGTAACTTTTTGGGTATAATAACTCTTGACCTCCATAGCACACATCCATCTTCTAGACTTAACTCTAGTTTTCTTATTTTATATGGTCTTAAATC
>MUZC01002185.1:786280-805847 GCA_002072015.1 Radix auricularia
TAGGCCTACGTCACACTTTCGTAAAAAAAACTTTTAAAAAAAAATATTTAAATAATTGTCCATAGAACAAGATATTGCAGATAATTTAAATTTTGATAACATAATTCATAATACACGATGTCTCTACTATGAAAGTTTGATAAGTAATTTTTAGATATGTTCACATACTAATGTATACAATTTCTTTGTTTATAAAAAAAAGTATACATTTATAAATACTTTTTTTTAAAACCCGTAAAAAAAACATTTTTAAAAAACTCTAAATCCTTTAAAAACGAAACATAGCTATGAGGATGTTCATTATAATACATAGGGTAAAACAAACCGAAAATACGAAATTCTAGTTTTGTCTCGTATAAACATTTTTAATGTGATGCGCACCGATCGTGAATACATTTTAAAAATGTATTGACAATATAATGAGCACCTTATTGCGCGATAAGAAAGGTTGTTGAACATAATATGCACCACAACACTCTATCTAAAAAAATGATATAAAGAGATAAATAAAATAATTTTCAAATTCAATAATTCAATTTCTGTCCATTCGATCATTCTCAAATTTTGTCACATCATTTTTATCATCGACATGAGTCTGCCTGCAAAATTTCAGCTCATTAGCTTACGAGAAAGTGGATTAAAAATAGATTCAAAGTTTTTTCGGCAAACAAGCACGCACGCACGGTCGGTCGCATGGGCTCAGACGCCATAAGTTAATATAAAGGATTTAAAAATTAGAGCATATTAAGTTGTAATGTTCTTTTGGCTGTAAATTTGGATTATGTTTTGTATCAGTGGTGGGGGGGGGGCTGCAAACTCAAATACTTTCTTGTGGCCTTTTAAAAGAGGATTTGGTATTTTTTAAACGTGTACAACATGCTGCCTTTTTCAGTAATGCTTACATAAACATGGCATGGAATGGTTAACATATTCCCCACTTTTTACTTTTACAATGTGATTGTTTCAATTAAAATTATTTATTAATGTTTATTTATTTATAAAAACCATCATACGAGTGATTCAAGTGGCCGTCCTTAAATGAATTCACGCAATTTTAGCTGATTTTCACCCCCTGCACTCTGGTCACACGTGGTCACAAAACCTTAGACCCCTTCTTCAACGTGACATCACAAATGTCACCCCCCACCCCCACCATAAAAGCCGTATATTCTATTTGAAAATGAGTAGGTTTACACTCATTTTTTTTTTGTCATTTAAATATTTTTAGTGTAAGGCTGCACTTTAGTACCGTAACACCCGTGAAGCCGTGCATATAAAAATTCATTAAATAAAGTGTCGGTAATCATATATAGAACTTTTATTTAAAGTTGCGCGTTTTAAAGTGACTTCAAATGTTTGACACCTCTCTCTCTCCCAACCCCATGTATGACGTCATTTATGGACGTCTCCTAAAAGGGCGGCAAATTGAAGACCGCCCCGGGCGGCAAAAGCTTTAGCTACGCCACTGCATTTACAGAGCCTGCCCCAGAGACAACAATGACGACAGCTCTTCTGATGAATTACGGCGTAAAAAGATGGAGATGGAAAAGTTCCTGAATGCATTAAATCTTTACAATGGTGGAAATTTAATGAATACCAGTATACCATACTGTCATACCTTGATAAGACCCTTTTGTGCATTTCAGTGACCTCAGTTCAGTGTGAATAATTGTTTACCTCGGATAGGCTACTCGGATGGTTATTTTTGTCATTTACACTCGTTCATTTATTGAACCACTTGTTAACACACTTGTTTTTTTGCGTAGTTGGTTAAAAGATCATATCATAAATTTTAATTATTTCCTTTAATCAAAATTATCGATTAATTGATCTTTATTGTTTTTCCAAAAGTTAAAAATTAAATTTTAACATCCCTGATTAAACTTCCTGATGATTAGACTACATGACCATTTTTAAACTATTGACTGACTGGAATTTTCAAAACGTTGATACAATTTGCCTACCAGTGCTCCAACACTTCGCATACCCATTAAACCAAATGAAAAGCTAATGGCAGTAAAGGAGTCTGACTCAGACACACAATATGACGAAGCTCTTCTGTTGAATAACTGCGTTACAAAATGTAGATAAAAGTTTATGAACCCATTAACCCTTTACAGTGGTGGAAACTTAATGAGCACCGATATCCGATAATGTCAAGACCATTGTGTGCATACCAGCTACCCCAGTTCCATAGGAATCGTTGTTCAGCTCGGCTGGTTATATTGTCATTTAGACCCGCTTATCGCTTGAACCAAAGTTTTAATAGCCTAATGTCAACACACCTGTCTTTTTGCGTAGTTGGTTAAAGGATGACTTATAAAAGACATTTTCAACAAGAACATTTAATAAGTATTAGTATTACTTAATTATTACATCAATAAATTGTAATTTTTTACATAAATCGAAATTTACGATTAATCAATCGTTAATTTTTCAAAAGGTTATGATTACATTTAAATTAATCGTTAAAAGTCCTGGTTTTTATATTTTGCTACTTACAACAGCATTTAAATGTTAAAGAGGCCTATTTACTACTTAAAACATTTGATATTCAATGTTTGTATATTTAACGGAAATTTAGTTTACACATAAGTCAATCTTGTGAAAATGTGTCTGCAAAGATGAATTTACATAGTTCAATATTACATTTTAAACATGTACTATTCAAAAATAATCATAGAGTAAAGGTATTACATTGATTGTGTGGTTTCTGTTGGTTTTGTCGTAGTTCGCTCGATAAATATAAAATAATTTTTCTATGCTTCCATTTTCCTTGAAGTAAAGATAATCGCTAGCCGGATAAAAAAAAATTATAGGCTTAGAAGATTTCATTAATTTTTTAATGTGCAGGGTAAATCTGAAAATGAATGCAATAAATAGTTGAGGTCAGTCTCAATGTCACACTGGTTTTGATAGGTATCATATCACGCAAATGAGAGTCGCTTATTTTTGTCATCACACAGATCTTGTTAAAATTCATTATTGAAAGTGTCTACTCACAAAAGAATGTTGAAGCAAACAAGCTGAGCATTTTGTTAGCAAATGTTCGAATCTTTTTGAATCTCTATTTATTCAGATGAGTTAAAAAGTCAATGAGAGAAAGATGTTGTCTGCTGAGATTTTCCGCATCACTTTTCAACTCAATGGATTCTAATAGCAGATTGTCTGGATGATTGTCAGGATCAATAGACACGTTGGATAAAAACAACAACTTCCTCTTCAATTTTTGCAAAGTCCTGAAACTTGCAGCTTTTTCCAAAACGGCCATGACATGTCTATATAATTGTCTTAACAATGAATTGAACCCTTGAAGATTTGTGCTAAGAATGCTGTATGTCTTGTCAGCTCAACTAAAAATGCAAAATCTGCCAACCAACCAGATTCAGATAGTTCTGAAATTGGTTGTTCCTTAGATTCCATGATTAGCCCATTTTTTATTTTAAATACGTGTATGAACTGAAGTGCAATCTTACATCATTATTATTCATAACATCTCTGCCTTCTCCATGGATGTCAAGAAGAAATTGTTGGAACTGGTGGGGAAACAGAGCTTTGGAGCGAATAGAGTTTATAGTTTTTTATCACTGGCTTAATTGCATGATCACATTTAAGGTGTTTGGAGCAAATAACTTTTAGGTGAACGATACAGTAAAGTTTAAAAGCTTGTCAAGCCTCTTCGCCAACTTTCGTTCAGACAAGTGTTGCCAGTCCACTGTGCTTAACAGTAATGGCAGAGGCACGCTCATTAATAATTATTAGGGCTGTTATCGATTAATTTTAATTTAATCGTTAACTTTTGAAAAATTACCGAATAATTAATCGATAATTTTGATTGAAGCTAAAAGTAAGATGTATGACGTCATTAAACTGAAAATTTCAAGGGAAGTAACAAAAAGAGGCTATTGACATGTTTTGATTTAAATATAAGTAGTTCAATATAATATAATGAATTTAAATTTTGCTATTGTGAATAAAGTAAAAACAATGTTTAATTTTTTATATCATTTTCCTTATAAGATAGCTTATTTTAAAGTTTACACTTAAAAAATCTCTTTTTTTTAAAATAGAGAAGTGTGTACGTAAAATAGAAAAATATTATTAATTGTTAATATTTTATTAATAAATTGGTACACGTATTTAAAGTATGCAGCTTAATTTTTTAAACAATTAATTCAATATAAGGATGTTTTCGACTGAGGGAAGTTCGACTTTGCGAGGTCGGACTGTAATAGTAATAATGATAATTTATTTTATAAATATTTCATTATATTTTAAAAATATGAAATAAAAAAATTAATAAAATTATTAATGGGTCTAAACGTCCTGTGGTCGAATCGATAGGGTGGAACGGTCTATGATGTAAATGTCCGGGGTCGAAATTTCCAAGCACTTTTAATGGGACATTACAAATTTTGCCCCTGGGTAGCGAAGTCAGCAGTGTGCTTGCCTCACAAGCTGAGGGGCGTGGGATCGAGCCCATGCAAAGACACAATAAGAATGATGAAATGAATGACTGTCGCTAAAAAGTCCTCCAATGACCTGGAGAGGAGATGGGAGCCGCCGAGGTCTACCAAGTCCCGAGAAAGTTCTAATGGAAACATTAGAACCCCCTACGACCAGAAGGTTATGGGACACCAAAAAAAATATTTTAGAAGGTTGCATTATTGATAGAGACTTCAGGTATCATAGAAGTTAGCCGAATATTATATGGTATTTTTAAGTCAAATTTATGGTTAATTTTTGTAGTAAATGGTTTTAATTATTTACACTTGATAAGTTAAGTTGGGGTCGATTTAATTTAAAATCAGCAAAAGCTGATTACTGAAAAAAAAAAAATTCCATTTTTATTTTGTGGTGACTTTTACTAACTTTTAGCTGTTGACCTTAATGGAAGTGATAAATAGGATTTCTTTTTATCATTAACTTACCATTGTCTTCTTTTTCTTCGTTCTCAATCTCAAAACTTTTGATGAGGATTTAGACCACAAGCCCTATAATTGTGATGAACTGCGCTGTGGCTGTCGGTTTGTCAAGTCCACCATATAGTTCATCGGCGTGGTCAGCTTTCTGGGGCCATATGTCTGTTTGGGCATCGTGGTACAGGGGGCAGTTTTGAAGTACATTTTCCGCAGCTGCCCCGCAGGGGCACATTTGGTTTTATCCAATTCAAAGTTTGCGGAACATGTGCTGCCTAAGTTTGTTGTCACCTGTAAATGATGTTGTGTGATTTACCGGGAGTTTAAAGAATGCATCGCTTTTTGGGTGGTTTACTTTTAGCTCGGACCATCTTTCTGCTTCACTGCTTTTGAAACTTACCACAGTGAAATACGGTCGTAATGATATTGAAATTTTATTTCTAATACGTCTTTTATTTGAGCTGTAGGAGATAAGACATAAAGGTAAGCGTTTTTACCCAAGCATTGAAGTTTAGGTAAAAGTAAATAATAGGAATTAAATCAACATCAGCTACATATTGTATGTCAAACTTGGATTTGAAGGAAAGCTTGTTTAGTCTGGAATGACTTCTTATTTGTTTCTATTATGTCATTATGTCCACTCAAAAAAATTAACATCTTTTGAGAACTATGATTCCTTTTTTTGAACTTCGTACAAAAAAAATAACATTAACATTGTGTATTTTGGATTTTAAAAAATCCTACACCTTAACTTCCTTAAGTATTAAAATCACAAATATCCATGGCAGTTCCTGATGGAGACTAAACAGAAAGAAAAAAACAAACAAGCTTTGATGATAACCACTAGGGGACAAATATCAAATAAATGTAAACTAAACGCAAATTGTGTAATGAAATTAATACTTTATGTTATGTTAATCTTTTCTCTTATTTTAATCCTTCTCTAACATATACTTAATATTCTTCTTCTTCTTCGTTCTCAATATTGAATATTGAGTTTTGCGTGCCACGTGTTTTGCGCCAATTGGCCCGTGGTCTCCGACTTCAGCCTGCTGTATTTTCTGGATTTGCTTCCATAGCCTTTGGTCAGCCAAGACCATCTGCAAGGCAGCAGTTGTTTTTTGGCAAGTGATGCAGCGTTCACATGCCACGGCTAGGGGTTCCACGCATTACCCCGCCACTTTTCACCCATTTGGAGCTGGGTGCGGCTCGGGAACGCCCTGGGCCCCGGGAACAGGTCCTTGGCTTCCCATGGAATCGAACTCGTGGCCATCGGAACGACAGTCGAGCACGCTTGCTACTCGACCACCGCGGCCCCATATACTTAATCAACAACACACATTTATTGCAGTTAAAGTTATAACAACACACATGTCAATTACTTACACAATGCAACAAAGTTCTGTCAATTCAAATATCAATATCTTGTTAGTTAATATTGTGGAACATAATATTAATATGGGTTGTAGTGTTTGATAAGGGATGATCGATGAGTGGAGTGCTACAGGATTTAGATTTTTTTTTTTAAATCAAGGAATGAACATTTGAGAAGTGTCATTATTTTTGGAAGTCAAAATGAGTTGAAGGTCTTGACGAGTAGATTAAGGGGGATAGGGACAAACTGTAAAACACCACATTCTTATGACACTTATGTGCAATGTCTGTTAGGCTGCAAAGAATTTCACGAAACATTTTTTGAAGCTATATACAGGGAACATTTTATGGGACTTGACATGCTAGTACACTGAAACACACATACACTCACCTACTTGGCTGGAGTTCACTGTACACATACTATAGATATCCCATGCTTTGCAATCAAACTTTTATTTTTGCAGACATAAGAAGATTTATTTTGTATGTTAGTGTTTTGGAATAAAAGCATGATAGAGATTGTAAAAAAAAAATAATAACATTTAACCCATTTTTCAATTATCCAGTTGTTTATTTTACATTATTAAATGTAGTTTTTATTTTTTTTGTCTTCCCTGGGCTGTAACAATTAAATTATAATGAGAACTCATTCTCCGGACAAAATGCAATAAAAATAACTATAGGCGCCCTAGACTTGGTCCCTAATAGAGCAAAGAAAGTGGGGAAGGAACAGACACAACCTACAGCATGAAGAAATCAAAACAACGCAAGTGAACACCGGTGGGAGGAACCACTGAAGCATTGATGATCCCGAGACATTCGCACTGCGGTTATCTACCTGCCCACCACCTTTTAAACCAGCACAGCCTGCCAAGCATAAACTGTGATTATGCATGTTCTTTGTGTACTTTTGTTTGCAAATAAAAGTACACAAAGAACATGCATAAACACACATTTTTAATACTTAAAAATAATGTATTCGCTCAAGCTTGAACTTGAAACCAGTACGTGATAACCTCCACACTATGAATCACAAGTTATTCTGTGAAGGAAAAAAAGCAAATGAATGAATGAACCATTGTTGGTCTCTTGACATGCCCCACTCTCCAACACCTCTGCTTGCCAATCATAAAATGATTGGTCGACCAAAGTCAGGGTCTTTTGTTATGCTTATTTGGACGTACATGCTTTTGCTTTAGTGAATTATATATATTTAATATATAGATACCTATAGTAATGTCCATAAATAACTACTATCAAACAACTGAAAGATCAATAAAAAGGTAATTTCTGAAAGGATTTTTTTCTCTCCTTTATTTCCTTTTCTTTTTTAGTGCATAATAAAGTAAAGTGGAATTAATAAAGATTATATGTTACATCCATAAATGTCAAAAATCACGCCAAAAACACTAGACATTATAGTTATAATAAATAACTAGTAAGAACAAAGTTTTGACAATAAATCCCAACGCACACACCTCATTTCTGGTATTTGTTTTTTACTTTTTATATTTTTATTTAGAAACTTATTTATATTAGTTTAATTTTATTTCAAAAATTCCTTACTACACTGTTATCAGGATATATACGATAAGTATTTGCTGCATTCAGATAGTTGCAAAAAATCCTGATGTCCCCTAGTTTATTAAGACAACAGGAATAGCATTTAATTATATATGTGTTTATAATTATCTCTATATTAGAAACAATTGACTTGGGCCATCTCTTTCCCCATAAAATTCACACACTAATTAATAAATTAGAATTGTAATTTTTTTATTAATGACAAAATATGTATCACAACAGAATTTAACAAAATTCACAACTTCATTTACACGTTACAAAAATAAAACCTTTGCATCGTGTGACAATTGTAATGAAACATTTTTAAGTATCTATCAAATCAATAATGTACCCGTAAAAAAAAAATACTGCACAAAAAAGTAACTCTCTTTGAACGTCCTCGTAAAATTGTTCAATATGAGATTAATTTTTTTTCTGATTGGCTTCAGGCGTCTGTAGGAGTTTGAGGGACCAATCGCTATCGAAGACCACACAGCATATTGCCGTTTATTCTATAGGATATTCAATTTTATCGAAGATTTCCCAAAACTTTAAATCCCTGGTGCATTTCATCAAAGTGAGTGGTGGTCTAAAAATAGATAGAAAAAAAAGAATTCTTGTAATATTTATTTTGAATCTTTTTATTTGAAAATCTTAAATATATTTTTTTAAAATAAATCCCGTAAAAAAACGAGTTTTTCACAATAAATCCTATATATACGAGACATAACTATAAGGATGTTTATTATCATACGCAGGGCAAAACAATCATAAAATACAAAATTCTAGTTATGTCTCGTAAAGCGTGTTTAATTTAATGCCCACTGATCAAGAATATATTTTTTTAAAAGTACTGTCAATGTACCTTATTGCGCGACATGAAAGGTTGTTGAACATATTATGTACCACAACACTCTATCTAAAAAAATTAACATGATATAAAGAGATAAATTAAATAATTTTAAAATTCAATAATTCAATTACTGTCCATTCGATTGATTTGAAATTTTGATACATCATTTTCATCATTGGCATGAGTCTGCCTGCAAAATTTCAGCTTACGAGAAAGAGGGTTAAAAATAGATCCAAAGTTTTTTCGGCAAGATTGGTCGGTCGGTTGTACGGTCACACGGCTCAGACACCACAAGTTAAAATAAAGGATTTTAAAAATAATTAAAAGTTTGTAGAGTTAATTAAAATTTAATTTTTAAAAATAATAAAAACAGAGTTTTTGACTATAAATCCTTTATATACAAGACATAACTAAAAGAATATTCATACACTGCGCGACAATCCAAAATTTTACTTATGTCTCTTAAAAATAATAATATGCGCACCGATCGGAAACATTTTTAAAAAGTATTAACAATATAATACGCACTGCACTTCGCAACAGGAAAGGTTGTTCAATATAATACGCATGGCAACATTCTGGCACAGGGGTGGCCAGACTTTAAGCTTCTGAGAGCCATTTTAAAAAAAAAAAAAGAAAAGATTTTCAGAGCCGTATTAGAGCACTATGGGTCATTAAACCGGGCTTGAAAATTGTACAGTATCATTGTAACATTTTTCAAAAATTGTAATCGAGCCGCAATGTGATCACAGAAGAACCGCATGCGACTCGGGAGCCCCAGTTTGGCCACTGTTGCTCTCGCACAAAAATTAACATGCTACATAGAGATAAATAGAGATAGTATCAAAATTCTATAATTTAATTACAGTACATTTGATCCATCTGAAATTTTGATGATACATCATTTTTATAATCGCCAAGAGTCTACCTGCAAAATTTCAGCTTGCTGGCATACGAGGAAGTGGGTTAAAAATCTATCAAAAATTTTTTGGACACACAAAGGCATTAAGCAAGCAGATGCTATGAGTTAATATAAAGGATTTAAAAATAAATCTGCACAAAAGCAATTACATGATATTATATGGCACTTGACAAGAAACGTATTTCACAGAAACAAACTGGAACTTATTGTTCATCATGTTAGAGGAAAATTCTTTATATGAAGACAAATAGGCCATTTATAAACTAAAATAATGTCCATTAAAATGTAATTTTATTTAATTTGTAAAGTCGCAATGATCCTTCTAACCACTACAGTAGAATAAGAATTGTTCAACCAAGCTGTTGTCTCTCTAATGTGACATTTAATAGCATTTTTTTACATTCAAAAACTTGTGGACAGTCCATATTTAATAACAAGCGTTTTTCAATACTTGTTTTTTTTTAAAAATCATTTTGTTAAGCTTGAGTTTAATTAAAAGTCTATATTATTTCTTATCATGTTGCATTTAAACTTCATGTATTTTTAAGACCTTACCAATTTTTGAATGACATTTTATGTTTTTTAAAAGAAAACTATTTCTAAGCTTTGTATTTGAATTTTATAACAAATTTTTTTTTACTCATTACAATTTAATTTCAATTTGACGCATTGCAAAGTCTTGTAATATTTATAGCTACCCATTCTACGCTCTAGCCCAATGTTTCTCAAACTTTTTTTGGGTAACGACACACCAAGAATATTCAAGAATTTTTGCGACACACAACATTTTTTAAACTTATTTTATTGAAAAGATAACAAATTTTTTACATAGAAGTGTGATGTGTATTACTGAGACATATCAGTGTGATAGATGTGTCTGCTTAAGGGAACACATCATATTCTAAAATTAACAAGTGATTGCGCAACTCATCATCAACTGTAAGGAGTCTCTCTCGTTTCTTCGACTTGATTTCAGTTAATGCCGAATAGCCTAATCACAAAACCAAGAAGATGAAAATTGGAAAGAGTTTAACTGCTTTCAAACTGACTAAAGGTTTAGACTTTCATAATTGAAAGTCAGAATTCTTCTAAAGTCGTGTTGGTGAACGTTGTTTGATATAATTTATTATGTGGTAATTTGATCAGCTTCTCATCTCTTTGGTCATCAAATTTATAATTTTACTAATGTAGCTTTGTGGCGGTTCCTCCCGAAGGTTGAAAGGGGGGCCAAACATGGGGTGAGTGATAGAGTTACTGTTAGAACTTAACATTAATACTTAAAGTTTTATTCTAATTACAACTTGACGACCCGCGTCGTAGCATACTCCGCTAATGATTTAAGACTTTCTGAAAAACACAGTTGTCCAAATGGGGTGGGTTTGGGCAAATGACTGTGAGTGAATGAAAAGAAGGAACTCTGGAGAGACCAACATACGATTGTCCATGACTGAAAACAGGTTTTGGAAGATACAGACATCTTTTTGAACGTTTGGCCCAGTGCATTATTTATTGTCATGGCCAAGGCTAATCTAACAGGGAATTGTCTGCGCATAAAGGTAAAGGGCCAATTTGAATCTGATGGAGTCAGGGATATCCCGGGAATAAGGACAGTTTGTGAGGTAGCAGCTGCGATAGTTTTACTCTCCAGTGCGTTGCGGTGAATGTTGATAACAGTCAGTCTAGTGCCATTACAGAGACCACTTGCTGGCATGAGGTTTCTAAGAAGCATGACGACTGAATCATTTTAATATTGAGTTAATGCGGAGGCATGCCAGTAGGGGTAAGACTGTTAAGAAATTCTTCGGGGAATGAAAGTTGATCTGCGGTATCGTCTGTGACAATGGAGTTATCGCTGGCGAAAGTTACTTCGTCGGTTGGGATAAGTTTCAATACTTGTTCATTCAGGTGCAAGCGAGTCTTCCTTTGTGACACTTATTATAGCTCACGTACTGAGTTGTTCTAAAGTGACAGTTGAGAAGTCGAGGTCGCCATATAGTTGTTGAACGGGATCAGAATGAACAGGAAAACAATGTGAAGGTAATTTTACAGGTGTTCCACTGGTCCCTTGTCTCCAAAATCGAGAAGCCATTTTACGAAATGTTCGTCAGAAAGAGCTCTCATGTTTTTTGTCAGTGTAAGTACATGCATGTGACGCCACAAAGGCTGCTTGTTAATGCAAAAGGCGACTGTGAGTGCTCGGGAGCCACGCAGAATGACAGGTTGAATGTGTCAGAAATCTCCTCCCAATAGTATTGTTTTCCATCCAAATTGGTGCGTCTCACCTGTGAGATCACGTAACAACCTGTCAAGTGCCTTGAATGCGTACGCATATGTTATTGGCGCCTCGTCCCATATAATCAATTTGGATTGCAGAATAAGTTGCGCGTGTTGGGAGATAGGGTTGAAATTGCATGTGGAAGTAGTAGTGAGTTTCAACGGTATTTTAAACACCAAATGTGCAGTAGGTCTGCCCGGTAACAATGTTGCAGCTATAACTGTAGATGCAACGGTTATAGGAAAGTCTCCCCTGGCTCTGATGGTATGGATCAGGGTTTTGTAGACAAAGGTTTTCCCTGTTCCTGCGGGTCCATTTAGAAGAAGCGGGTTTGTCGAGGATGGGAGTCTGTGTATGCAGCGTCCAAAACAGTGCCAACAGCATGCTTTTGCTCTATGTTCAGTTTGTCGTAGTGTTCGATAGCGTGGGAGTGTTCAGCCTGAGTGTCGAAGATGGAAGATGAATGACTCATTGGAAGAAAGTCAGTGAGGGGTAGGTGTAATTTGTGTAGGTTGAGCCCATGTGGTTGGAGCATATCATTTATGTATGCATTTGTTGTGAGAAAGTCCTCAGAAAGGGAGAGTTTATGTCCCAAAGATGTAGAACGTTATTGGGTTCGCTGAAGACACAGATGAAAATGAAAAGTTGTCGCAAGAATGGTGGCATTCATATCTGAGATGCCTCTGTAAGAGAACCATGCCATATCTTGTCATCTTTAAGAAGACAAAATTGGTGGCACGCCTCTTTGAAAGAGTTACATTCCACGCCGTTGACAGTTCGTAGATGGCTGAAACTTGTGATGCCTACGGAACAAGTAAGGAGGAGCTTAAGGTAATAACATTCGGTGTCGTTAATGGCAACAACAGGCATTCTACCGATCACTTTTGTGCCTCCTTTAATTCTCTTTTGCCATTTTACAGAGGATTTCTGTAATGTGCAATGTTGTGGAACATCAGTGTAATGTAACTCCACAGCTTCGGGATCCTTCTTGTCGAGTTCAAACCAAGCTAAGAGCATGGTGTTTTTGTTGGCGTGTTGTAGCGCTCGTTCTTCGTGACCCTCATGAAAGAAGACAACTTGTTGTTCTGGCAAATGAACTGGTAATCATGTAATAACCTGCGATTTTTGTGAAAGACTATATTCATTCAAACGCCTGATAGCCTCAGGAGCACTAACATACCTACCATCAGGGAAAGTTTGTATTTCCTCATGTTGGAAAACACCATCGGCTGCTTCCTTCTGAAGTGCAATGGATGCAGCATTGTGTCTTTTGTAGAAATACTTATAAAGATACTTGATACATTGAATGGACACGCACACTTCACCGTTAATATGAGCATTGAATTTCTGAGAAAGCCAGGGATTGTAAGGTACTATCCAAAGATTGTCCATGTCATATTTGCCAACAATGACAGTTGTGCCCTGTCTACGCCGGTATATGGGGTACCCCTGTGTGTTTTCTTGAGTCTCAGCGTTGAAGTCATTTGGAAAATTTTTTGTGCACTTGCCGTCTTTCATGCAAGGTGCGTTGGGATTGAGCTCGCCACACGGACCATGTACCAAGCATTTAGTGACAATTTGGAAAAGCCGAGGGTGTATTTCGGGATTTGGAAGCTCAGCGCATACATATTTGTCTATGTCAACTTTGGTCCTTATTTTGCACTGTGAATCAAGGGTCAGTAACATAAGGCAATGAGGCAAGCCTCGTTTTTGGAACTCAATGATGAAAATGTATGCAACTACATTTCCAAAAATATTCCTCTCCAGAATATCAGTTAGGAACTCCATCAGTTTGATATGAAAGACGCGGGCAATGACATCAGGTCTGTGTTCTGGTCGCTCATAATGGGAAATGGCGTTAGAAATTTCTGGCCAAGCAGGATTGTAGATGAATGTTATGAATAAGTCAGGCTTTCCACGTTCATTTTAGGATTGTAATTCTTGAGCAAAGTTTATGACTACTTTTCTGTCACTAAGCACAATGGAGAGCATGAAGTTAGTCTATTAGCAAAGTTAAAAATGTAAAAATTGAAAAATAGTAATGTCTTAGCTGGGGATTAAACCTGCGACCTCCGTTTGTTAGGTGAATGTTATAAACATTTCACTACGAAGTACATGTTATTTTGTTGTTCTGAAAGAACATAGAAATTGACTTCAATTCAACAAAATTTTGAATGTTTACTACCTTTTCTTGCAATTTGATTGGTCGGTGGGGTCGGAGGTCAGAAAGCTTGCTACTTCTTGTCTGACATGTTTGGACCAAGTAGAGAATTATATATATAGATTGATTCTTTCACAGGAAGTTTATGAACTAACAATTTGTATTCATTTTAGTAATTTTCATCATCAAAATACACTTAAAGCAACAGTTTACATGAACTGGCATGCAGTAATTAATTTAATTACTAGATATCAGATAATCTAATCAAGCCGGCATTTTAAGTAAGTTAAGATAAAATTATGTCAAATTGCTTAAAATGCTACTTAGCCAACTTTAAAATAGTATTTTCAATTTCAAGTTCAATCTCTTACCAAATAAAAAAAATTCAAGCCAACTAAACTGCTAGAAAGAATGAAATGAGAAAATGGCGTACACAGACGCCAACCGAATCTAACATACCATTACTGATTTCGTTGTTGATTTTTTTATCATGGTGTTTTGCTTTATTTTAAATTTCATTATAACTACAGAGCTCAGAACCTTAGCAATTTAAAATATTTTTACTAAATCTCGTGACGCACCTGGAAATCTCTCACGTCACACTAATGTGTCATGTCACAAAGTTTGAGAAACACTGCTCTAGCCACTACTTAATTCTAAATTTTTCCTATCATCCTTTAGAGATAAGCCCTGAAAGATGGTAGTGTGTAACAGTATTAAGGAAAGTAAGATTAGAAAGACAATATGGTAAAAGCTGATGTGAAAGCCCTTGCATTTGAAAGCAAATAATGAAAGTTCATAAAATTAATTTAGATGATCATGATGTCTGTATAGAGCTTACAGTAAAAGAGGAGTGAGAAGTAAACTTACAACTTGCTGAATTTAGAGAGTACATTCATCACTGCAGCATGATCCGGATCTCCATAATTTGCCGTGAATCTAACAAACAGTCTCTGAAGTGTATTTTGGTACTGGGCCAGACATTGAAGGAAGCTGTTAAACTAGAAACAGACACCAATTAATTTTTTCCCACAATATTTGTATATGTGTATATTAACATATTAAATTCTGTCATTGCATATTTGTATTTCTGATTCGATTTTCAATCCACTCCAGGAGCAAAAAAAAAAAAGGAAAGAAAAACACATTTTTTTCAATTTTTGAAATTAATAGTTATTAGAATTTTGTTATAGAGACAATTTATCGGTATAAAATAAAAGTGTTGTGCGTAGAGAAATAAATTTTATAAAATAATTCATGAATGTTCAAATTTTAGAAAACTAATTTTAATTTTCAAGGTTACAAAAGGATAGTTGCAACCATGTGACTAGTAATTTTTACACTTAGGTAGATTTGTTAGTTCACAAAGCATTCCTGATCAGATGCAATATATTTTTTTTTATAATGTAATAATTTTTTTATGGGACAATATGAATTATTAAATTTTTTAAAAATTGAAAATGTATTTCTAAAGAATAGAAAAGTGCTTTTTCACTAGTAAATCTTCATTTTGTTAATGTGATGCACATGAGACAAACATGTTTCATTAAAGCCTATGGGACATTTAAGAGTGTGTGTGCACAGGTAATAGGAAAGTGATGGAAATCATTACAAAGAAATTTACATTTTAAAAGATTATCAAAAAGTTTTAAATAAGCTTTGATCATTGAGTTTTTATGATTTTAAACCATATATCACACTTATTAGAACGAAAAAGTTCTATATTCATATTAAGAAAAGCAAGCAAATTTGTTACTGATTGAAATACATTTTTTTTTTAAAAATTGTATTCAAAATGTAATACAATTATATTTATATAGAATAAATTCTTGTTCATATTGTGTTTTATTTTATTTTATGAAAAATTGCATTTAAACATCAGTTAATTCCATTTTAACAATGCATATTGTATTTTTGCGACTTAACATAAAAATAGCTTTTCATTAAAGTGATAATAAATTTATAAACATCATTTTTTAATTATCACTTTCGCCTAATTTTATTTTATTTTCATTGCTAAATAATTAACAAGATTAGATATGTCTATTAAAAAATTTACCTCCATCTCAGAATTAAAGCAAAGACCCTGATCCCACACCAAACACGTCAGAGGTAAGACCGGGCACAATATGCAAAGACTTGAGAGCGTTTCGCCATTGGCAACTATTTCAACATTGAGTTCTGGGTGTGTGTTGACCAAGGCCTGCCAAGCCCCGGGGCTTAACACATAATCTGAAACAAGCATATATTTTTTAAAAGGTACTCAGTAATGTTTCAAACGAAAAGCTTTAAACTTGACTGTTTTGTGCTCTTCGGCGTAGTTAAAATAAATCACACTTAAACAAATCATTGAAATACACCATAGGTTAGAGTTACAAAATGAATCAATTTTCTGATGCGCGATAGAAGTTGGTATACAAAAATGTTTTTAAAAGTGGCCAGAAAAAGTAACATTTGTAGCTGAATTTTTGTAAACCCTTACGTCACAAATACTGAGCAGGCAACTCCAATGTGGAATTAAATTAATTTTAATATTCAGAGAAACAAGAGGAATAAAATCTGTAAAAGATCCACTTTCCGAAATCCATTAAAAAAAAATTCTCTTCCAACTTAAAAAGTGTTATCCAAATGTAATGACTCAGGTCAATAACTCGCTGTTCTGAAATGATTGACACGTATAAAAAACAAATGTCTACAATTTATAGAAAACAATTCTATGTGATCGTTTACGTCTTGATAAGCAAGTTTTAATTAAATCTCAACTGAAACAAAAAAATTTTAACCAAATCTGACTTAATGAACATTTCCAATAGTATGACACATGATGTATAAAACCTGATTAATTAATATACCAATTTTTAAGTCCTCTCATAATTTCCTTAACAGGTAAATTTTATGGCCATTAAGTCTCCTATTTTACATTAGTTATCTGCTTTTATTCTTTTTAACCAGTATGAAATATTTCCTGTAGACTAAGATTAAAAAATCATTCAGTTGTGGAAGTTGACAGGTTAAAGCAGGTAAATGGGGTCAGGAATAACTTTTAAAGCCCCAAAGCGTTGTAATGCACTCCTGACTGCTATTACCAAAGCATTGTAAAGTGTCCCTAGATAGCACTCTCGTTAGAAAAGAGATCACGGAAAGTAAAAACTCTTCAATGCTTGAAAAATGATGTATTTGATTTCCTGCAATGGCGACCATTTCCCGCGCTTGTATTATCGCTCAATACACGAAGTTTTTTGGTAGTTATTACGTTGGTTTTTTTTTTGAAGATGCGATTTGTCTATTCTTTATTATAAAAATAATAGTACTAAGCTTTAGGTAAATATAGTATTTAACTCAAGACAGTGTTTTGAATGCACAAAATAACCATTCTTAGCCTAAAAAATGAAGTCAGTTTGACAATAATATAAATGGAATTTACAAAAAAATTTAATTTAATTTCGTAACCAGTTGATCGCATTACAGGAAACCCTTATGGGAATGAGGTGGAAGTTTATTGAAAACCTTATGGGGCTTTAAGAGTTAATTTAGTTCTTTATAAGGTAATGAAACCACAACCCAAAAACATGAAAGTGGAATACCATTAGATCAAAGACTTAACAAGTTCATTGACAAATGAGAGACAATTTAGTAATAAAAGTTAAATCTTTTCATTTGCAACATCAATTTCATTTATCAAAGCTTGTTATTTTGTATTGTTTTATTTAACTTTTAGAGTCCATTTTAAGCCAAAATTAAACACAACTTACCTAACACAATGTGTTGAGGCCGTGAAAGCATTTCATAATTAGATAAAAAATTAATATACTTTAAGTGACTTCATTTTTAGTAGAAACCAATGCATATCAATAAACATATTGTTGATAAAATAACTAAAACTATTATTCGTGTATATAAATTTTTGTATACTTAATACTAACATACTTTCATAGAAAACACAAATGTCAATGATTTTGAGCTTTGGACATTTTTGGCTCCAAACATGTAGGAGTTCATCACTTAAGAAAAAACTGCTCAAGCGCACTTCCAGGAGATTTGAAAACTTCTAAATGGTTAAAAGAAAAACACAAAAACTTAATTCGGCTAGAAATCGGCATAATTTAAAAAACAAATTAAACAGCATTAGCATGTTAGAGTTAACTAAAGTGAAAAGTTCAGCTAATAAAAATTTCTTCATTGGAAAAGTATTCCCCTGGAAATAATGTAAGCTTTTAGGATTTAATAAAGGAATCCAATTACTATTTGAAACTTGAGAATATTTTTATTAAAATATTCCAAATATGCATATCAAAACTGCACTATTTTCAACAGCTAATTCAGCTATTTTTACAACTATTTCATGTCTTAAAGTTATCATTAAATCTTATAACAGTAATAAAAAAAATAAAAGTAAAACTGTCAAGACAATACCTTAAGTTCAGTGATCATGGTTCCAGTGCGTCTAACAGTTACAGAATTTAGAGATACAAAATTTTCCAAAAGCAACTTCTGCAGTTTTTCCCCACAGGCCTGGGCCAAAAACTTTACAAGTTGAACTCCTTGTCTTAAGTTGAAATTAAAATTCCTAATCTGAAATTCCTAAAAACATATCAGGATTATAATTCTTTAAAGAAACATTGGCTTATTCATGAGTTGGTTAATATAAGCATAACTTTCATTTAATAAAAACAACTGTTGCAGCTAAAAATTAAAACTGAGAAAATAATAGGATAATTAATGTTTGATTACACATAAAGGTACTGTAAATGTAATTTGAGAATACAAAAAATTCATTCTTAGAACAGGAAAAGATAGAGAACCATTTTAAAATATGATTTTTAAACATAATGAAATTTCTAGCATTCTCAAATCTTAACCTTATTTCTAATATTTTAAAGGGTTACAATTAGCATTATAAGCTAAAAATTTTTAATAATTTATTACCTCTAATGAGTTTTGGTTCTCAAATAATCTAATGAAAGCTTTTAAAAATTCTGCATTTGACTCGTGATCGTTATTAAAAGATGAAGGATTCATCAAGTCTAAGTGGATTTCCTTAAGAACAACATCGTCAAAGAGCTCTGAAAATGTCCTCAAGTCACTGACACTCTCGGTTGATGATTCTAAATCCTGAAAGACTTCGATCTTCAGCTTTTTCATGTGTCTTGAGAATCTTCTAGCAAATCGAATGGCAAGCTTTCCTGACAATAGCAAATTATAATTGTTATATTTTGTGTGTTTGGGTTAGTAAAAATCTAAAAAAATGATAACTTATTGTGAGCCTTATGTTTGTAAATAAATTTTTGTTGGCAAAATAAAAGGACCATAGCAGCAAGTAAAAGGTGGAAGAAAGAGAAATTAATGATGTGGTTTTAAGAATCAGGTTTGTAAGTAGCAGGGGCGTCGCTGGGGTTGGTGTCACCCAGGGCGGTAGTTCATGGTGTCACCCCTTCATGACTTAAGGGGGCATTTATAAATGACGTCACGCGACGTTGCCGATTTCCCCCCCCCCCACCCC
>MUZC01002185.1:816113-840239 GCA_002072015.1 Radix auricularia
TCACCGAACAGTAGATTTACATAATCCAATGGAGTAGAATCTGGTGATATGGTGTCTGGCATGTTGGTGGGACCTAGCTGATCTGCATGTGCATAAAAATCAGTGTTAGGTCTAGGTGTTGCTGGTTCAGTATCTACTTCATCCCACCCAGTAGCAAACTTTGAAGTGGGTGGGCCACGCCCCCTCTTACCTTGCCTAGGCCTGCGTTGATCGCCGGAGGGACCAGGTTGTGGGCTAGATCTATCAACTTCATCTTCACTTTCACTACTACTACTAGACACAATATTATCGTCTGATTCACTTTCCACATCACTGTCAGGATAATCATCTTCAAATGTCATCTCTTCATCTTCATTATCATCCCACAATTGATCAATCACTTCCTGAGTTGTGTACTGTGGCTTAGCAACGCTTCCTTGATTTGTACGCCTTCGTTTCATGATGAAAAATTAAGAAAAAACCTCACAAAAACAGACACTATGCTCGCACTAGGGCGCAGACATCTTGTTTTACCTTATTCCCAATAACCCTATTTTAAACTGCAAGTACTAGAAAGAACATTTAACTTTGTACGGACTGCAAGACTAAGGTGAGGTTACGAGACCGGTATATCGGTCTATCGGGGCACAGCTGTTTAAGGGCTAGACCGATTTATCGGTCTTTCGGGTTCAAAGAGTTAAATATGCTCTTTTTTGACTTTCTGTTATGAAAACTTTTTCATCATAGGTGTAATGTAAAATTAATAACCGGTAAAAACAATGAGAACACTGCAGTACTGCCAGCGAATTTTAGGAAAAACCTTCCCAAAATGTGAAAATAACATAGATCCCAAAGAAAAAACCTAGGCATGCAAAAAATAAACAAAAATTACGTCACAAAGCTCTCCTTAGCCTTATTTTTTAATTTCAAATTGAGCATGTCTCAAACTATTTTTATTGTCAAGTATTATTCAAGCATGTATTTAGAATTTAGTGTAAGGCTGCAATCTAAAATTGGAATGCGTTTGAAGCAATTTTAAACGTCATTAAATAAATTGTTAGGAATCAGATTATTAATTTATTAAGTGGAACATTCATTTAAAGCTGCGCATTTGGAAGAGACGTCACAGTTCTTAAATAACCCCCTCCCACTTGTCACACATCTCACAAAAGTGTGACCACTACACCCCACCCCACTTCCTAAAATCGGCTTGCCATCTATTAATATTAATATCTTCTATATAACTATTTGTAAAATATAAGGGCTGCGGAAATAAATGATTACTTTCTAGATTAATCGGTAATTTTTATTCGATTAAAGTTATTTTAATCGCTAAAGTGATTTTTCGCTCGTCAGGACGACCCAATATGCGGCTGTATACGCGCTCGTCCTTGTCCGGTTATTGCTATTCTTGGTAACATTTTTTTAAATAAGGTTTAAAATTTCATTGTCCGGGGTTCGATTCCAAACTGATGCCTATTTTTTTTTTAATTTTTTTTTTAACAATGCTACATAAATTGTTAATGAATTAGATTTTTTTTTTTTAATGGTTTGTTTTGATATTTTAGGTTTAGGGATATACTTTAGGGTTACGTTAAGTGATAGTTTTTAGGGTTTGGGTTCGTTTTTCGGGTTAGGTTTAGCTATAGTGATAGCTTTTAGGGTTTGGGTTAGGTTTAGTGATAGTTTTTAGGGTTTTTGGTTAGGTTTAGTGTTAGATTTTAGAGATTGTTTGAATGCACATATAGAATCGGAGGTGACCCGTCAAAACGGCCCCTGACAAAACGGCCCCGACAAAACGGCCCCGGTCAAAACGGTCAAGACGTCATGCATTTTATTTTTATCTTTAATACAAATTATTGATTAATTATTCGGTAATTTTTCAAGAGTCAACGATTAAATTTAAATTAATCGATAATAGCCCAATAAAATATACTTACATCTGCATTTTCATCACTTATATCATCTTCTCTATAAATCTTATTGGCAATCTTATCAGCATTCTTGGAGTAATTCGTATTTCATATATTGCAAACGCTCCTTTTATACAGAAGACTAGCAATTTTCCCGCGCTTTGCTGCTGGAAGATAGTGTATTAGTGATAAGTGAGTGAGTGCATAAAAAAAAACTATATTTTGGCCCCCAGCGCCCACCAAGGAATATTTTAAATATTATTTCACCTGCTGCCATCGTGAAAGTGTATTTTAAAAATCCCCATCGTTTTATGCGTTACCTATTTGGGAAATAGGAAAAAAAAGTGCTTTTCAATTTGTATATAGTACATATTTAAAAAACAACATGTTTTTGAGGTCCAGGCCCCAATGAGTGTGAATATTAAAATTATATTACGCTAATTTTTGTCGTGAAAGGGTACCCAACAACTTCCTAAAGTTTTATGCTTCTACCTACATAGGGAATTGGGGAATTAGGGATTTGTAATTTTTATATGGTTAATAATAGGGAAAAACTACATTTTGGCCTCCCAGCCCACAGTAAAGAATGTTTTAAATAATTGTTCACCTGCTACCATCTTGGAAGTGTAGTTAACAAACCCCCAAAAATTTAATGCGTTTGTCTATTTGGAAAAAAAGGAGAATTATTGATTTTCAAATTTTTATAGCACGTATAAGGAAAAACACGTTTTTTTTTACCCAGGCCCTCAGGAGCGTGCATTTAAAAATTATTTTACGACAATTTTCGTCGTTTTGAAGGTACCCAACAACTTCCTAAAGTTTTATGTTTTTACCTACACGTTGAATTGTGGAATTTGTGATGAGTCAGTTTTTAATAAAAGAAAAAAATATATTTGGGCCTCCGGCTCCCTGTGAGTACTGTGAGTGGAAATTTATCATTCTCTTTCGCCAACTTTTATCTGGAGATTGTACTCAACAACTTCCCAAAGTTTTAAGCTTCTACCTAAATGGAAAATGGGGGAATTAGTTATGTGTAGTTTTTATATAGTTTATATATGGAAAGTAACTACATTTGGCCCCCGGCCCCCAGTAAGAGATATTTTAAAATATGTTTTCATCTGCTACCATCGTGAAAGTGTAATTATCAATTCCCCAACGTTTCATGAGTCTACCTACTCGAGAAATAAGAGAATCAGTGATTTTCAATTTTTTAAAATCTCATATAAGAAAAAAATACGTTTGTGGGGTCCCGGCCCCCATGAGTATGAATTTCAAAATTCTTTTACACTAACATTTGTCCTGAGAGGGTACTTAACAACTACCCAAAGTTTCATGCTCCGACCTACACGGAAAATTGGAGAATTAGTGATAAGTTAATTTTTTTAATATAAGAAAAATATATCTGGGCCCCCGGTACCCAATTAGAGGGAATTCTAACATTCTTTTTGCCAATTGTCGGGAGCTTGTATTTAAAAAATTTCAAAAGTTTCATGCTTCTACCTATATGGGAAATAGGAGAATTAGTGATTTTCAATTTTTGTATAGCTCATATAAAGAAAAAAAATGTTTTGGGCGCCCCGGCCCCCAGAAGTGGGAAATTTAACATTATCTTTTGCCAATTATCATCGGAAGCATGTACTCAAAAAATGTACAAAGTTTCATGCTTCAAACTATACGGGAAATATGAGAATTATTGATTTGCAATTTTTAAAGGCTTATATAAAGGGGACACATTTTTTATGGTGCCCATTTTGGGGGGGGGGCTTTCGTACCTCTATGAGTGGGCATTTAACATTCTCTTTCGCCATTAATCATCGGGAGATTAAACTCAACAACTTCCTAAAGTTTCATGCTCTCCAACTACATGGTGAACAGAAGAAATAGTGATTTTTAGTTTTTAAATTTGGGCCCCAAAAAATTTTAAAAATTATTTGACCTGCTAGCATCGTGAAAGTGTATTTATAAACTCCCCAACATTTGATGAGTCTACCTACTCGGAAAATATGATAATTGGTGATTTTCAATGTTTATATAGCTCATTTAATGAAAAAATCGTTTTCGGGGCCCCAGCCCCCGTGAGTAGGAAATTTAATATTCTCTTTTGCCAATTATCGTTGGAAGCATGTACTCAAAACATTTCTTAAGTTTCATGCTTCTACCTACACGGGAAATAGATAAATTATTGATTTAAATTAGCATATAACTTATATATGGAGAAAAACAGTTTTGGGGCCCCGGCCCCCATGAGTGTGAATTTCAAAATTCTTTTTTGCCATATTTTGTCGTAAGAGAGTCTCCAACAACTTCTTAAAGTTTCATACTTCTACCTATACGGGAAATTGAAAATTTAGTGTTGTAGGCAAAAAAGTTTTTGGGGCCCCGGCCCCACATGAGTGAGATTTTCAAAATTATTTTTCGCCAATTTTTGTAGTCAGAGGGTACCCAACAAATTCCCAAAGTTTCACGATTCTACCTACACGGGAAGTTGGAGAATTAGTGATGAATCAGTCAGTCAGTCAGGGCTTTCCCTTTTATTAGTATAGACAAGATTTTGGGGCCCCGGCCCCCATGAGTAGTAAATTTACATTTTTTTTTTCAAATTATCATAGGAAACATGTAGTCAAAACATTTCCAAAGTTTCATGCTTCTACCACATGGGAAATAGGAAAATTGGTTATTTTCAATTTTTATAAAGCCATTAAAAGAAGGAACAAAAATCTTTTGGGTCCCCGGCCCCACATGAGCGATATTTTAAAAATTATTTTTCGCCAGTTATTGTCGTGAGGGGGTACCCAACAACTTCCCAAAATTTCATGCTCCTACCTGCACGGAAAATTTGAGAATTAGTGATCAGTCGGTTTTTAATATAAGAAAAGCTATATTTGGGCCCCCGGGCCCCCATGTGAGGGAATTTAAACTTTTTTTTTGGGCCAGTTTTTGTCGGGATTGTGTACTAAAAAAATTCCTAAGTTTCATGGTCCTACCTACACGGAAAATATGAGAATGAGTGATTTTCATTTTTTATATAGCTTATATCAGGAAAAAACGTTTTTGGGCCCCGTCCCCCATGAGTGGGAAATTTACCTTTTTGTCCATTTAATTATCGTAAAGAGCATGTACTCAAAAGATTTCCAAAGTTTCATGCTTCTAACTACACGGGAAATAGGAAAATTGGTGATTTTCGATTTTTATATAGCCCATATAAGGAAAAAAATGTTTTAGAGCCCCCAGCCCCACATGAGCGAATATTTTAAATTCTTTTTCGCCAATTTTCGTCGTGAGAGGGTATCCAACAACTTCCCAAAGTTTCATGCTTCTACCTACACGGGAAGTTGGAGAATTAGTGATGAATCAGTCAGTGAGTGAGGGCTTTCCCTTTTATTAGTATAGATTATGGAATCCTACATGTTTCCATTGTTTATGTCTCGTCTTGTTGTTTTTTTTTTTTTTTTTTTTTTTTTTTTTTTTTTTTTAGCGTNCCTGACCTGCCATTTGTGCATCAACACTCAGTTACTCGATCCGTTTAAAAACCCCGTTAAAACTACCAAAAAATATTTCGAATCGAGAGGTAACACTAGCGCAGGGAACGGCCGCCATTGCCGGAAGTCGAATGCATAATTCGTCAGGCATTGAAGAGTGGTGCGAAAGGGTGCAAAAGAATTAGTTTTTTTTTTTTTTAGTTGACGTCATTAGAATATGTGTAAAAGTTTAGAGAGTTTTACGTCATCATTTGTAGTGACTTGTAGTTGGATTAAAGAGAAAATATTATTTTTTTTTAATGTAAAGAAATGACTTTTAAATAAAAAAATGTCAGGTATATTCATTACACAAGAAAATTCATAAAAATATGTCTAAAATCTAAACACAATTACTGATAACTACATAATTCTGATATCTAACATAAGTACTGATACATAATACGAAAATGCGCTAACACGTCCTGAATTCCAATAGGTACCAGGCTTAACATGATTTTTTTTTAATGAGAGTTTTTAAATGTTAGTTTTCCTCGTTTGTTCAGGAAACCCATTTACTTTACTTAAAGTTGTTTATAATTATTTGGAAAGATATGACTATAATGACATAGAGATAATAAAAGTCGTATATCTATTATAGTTTTAGTTTAGAGTTTTAAATGATGAAAGTGTTTTGGTTTCCTGGTTTGATCAATTAACTCATTTCACGCCCGAATTCTTATGAGAAGTATGTGTGTCTGAGGGCTGTATTATATTATAATTGTGTTAAATTTGCTTAATATATTAATACTCTTTTAGGATTAATTTTTTAGCTAATGATTTTTTTTTCTTTGTCAGTTAGGAATATTCCACAGTAATGAATCTTTCTATTCTTTTTTTTAATTTGTCTTAGTTTATCTGTTTTCTTTGGTATGTTGATCACATTCAATTATTTTTCTCACCAAATAAGGTACCGATGACCATTTTATTTTAATATTTCTTTTAAATTTCTTATGGTTATGTTGAATTTTTTAATGGGGATTCCACAATTTCTAATTTTTTTGTATTACTTTCTATGTACATTGCATTTTTAGTTTAAATTAGTTGTTTTCCACCAATATTGTTTGACATTAATAATTAAATAGTTATAGTTGTTCATACTATATTTTTTAAAAGATTTATTGCATGAAACTTTTTATTTTTGAAACTGAATTTCTACGTAATAATAGTAATAGGAAGGTATGTAAAGTTTAGTGTCAAGTTTTAAACTTTGACCTAAATAATGAATAATTTAATCATTTTTAAATATGCATGTATTCATAATAAATATTTTAAATATGTTTATATATACTGTGTATGTTTGATTCTTTTTTTATTAAAAGTTTGCAGAAATCTTCAGGTTATTTATTATGTAAGCAATTTTGGTTCATAAATGTGATAGAAGATTTTTATGTATGATCACTTATAAATATAGTCTTCGATTTTCAAGCTTCTTACTCCTTGAATAACAGTGGATTAAATAAAGAAAAAGTAATAACTCATGCGTGTATAATTTTACTTTTTATTTTCACAAAACATAACATTACAATCATTTTCTCCAATTTCTCACAATGAACATGACAAAGTTACATTCGCCCAGGTCACTGAGGTATAATATAGATAACACTAGTTTATATTTGAAGACAGTTGATCATCATCATAAATGAATAAATCATCAATAAAAGTATACAAAGTTATAATACACGATCAACAGTATTTACAGACTTACCAAAAATTTTCACCAAAAAATTGTATACTCTGTTTGGTAAAAAAAAAAAATTAGAAAAAAGAAATTAATCTATTTTTTTCATTTTATTTAATATGTAAAAATATCCTTGAAAGCATAGAACTATTCAAAAAATTGTTTACCTACATATGAGTCAGACCACATTTTGAAAAATACACTTTTAGATTTCTTAATTAGTATTCATTTGTCCGAATTTTAATTTGTTTCAATATAGATTTGAAAGCAATTGAAAATAGAAATAGTCACACAAGTATTTACCTTGTGCCTTATGTAGCCAAAATGGTACAGTTTCACTCACAAAGATTAATGGTAACTTCTCATTATCATAAAAAATTTAGGTACAGATCAACAAGCCTTAAAAGGTCTTCATGAAAAGATAAAATTAATGTGGGATAATGGGTGGCAAGGCTCTAGAAATAAAAGGGACTATGAACATTTAATGACAACTTGGTGGAAACATAAAATGTGAGCATCCATTCCGTCTACTACACCCATCACAACTAAATCAATAACATTGAAATGATTTACTCTATATTACACTTGACTCAATCATACATTTTTTAGTAATACTAGTTTTATTTTTTTTAAATTGTTTTTATCCAATTTTGTACAAAGACATTCTGGCAGTCACAGAGCTTCTGTTCATTTTGGGTTACCCGCTACAATCAAGTATGCAAAAGATATTTTAACAGCAGAAATGTTTCCAGCTTTGATCAAGTAATAAAAGAACTAGTTTTTTGGGGGTCTTTTGGTCAAGGTTTTATTCATGTGATTATAGGGACAAAAAAAATTTCATAGCATATAGAACAAGTATCTCATATCTACAATTATTTTATCAGATTGATTTTTTCATATAAAATAGGAATTCATTATAATGTACATTTCAAGCTCTGAAAGGTAAGATGCTATGACAGGTGTCAAGATTTTAACAAAAATATAAAAAAAATTAATTGTTCTTCATGAGGTTCATATGACTGAACAAAACATGTATTTATTTTTTAAATCTTTTTTACCCTCTGACGGCCTAATCTTTAAAGAGAACATTTAAATGGATGGGAATAATGTTATAAACCAAAAGTATTGAATTTACCAGTTGTATAAAAAAAAATATACCCCCATCCCCAAGCAAAATATGGCTTTAAAAAAAAAGTATTCCTTGAACTGATCCTACGAAGAGTATCACTCAACACAAACTTTGCAGAAAAATAACTAACTTCTTATGTCCATAACTAATTCATTTTTATCACTCATGGCTTTACATAATGCAAAATGAAAACTACATTTTTGTAATTGTATCCATTTTAAATTATTTGCCACTTTTGAACAAAACATTAATGTCATTACAATGTTTAAAACAAACACAGGTAGCCAGTATTTAGTGTTGCTTCATTGTTTCATTTGACAAAATAAAGTCATCTGTATTGTGTACTTCTTGTTTTAGCTGAAAATTACTATAATTGAGAGAAAAAACACCAATTATATATGTGTAAATGGAAACAACTATAAAAAAAAATATGTGTATAAATTAAGAGGTAATGAGGACCTTCAACAATCAGTTATGTGAAGGAATTAATTAACATTTTAATTTCAATCTGTGCTTAACAGCATGTATGTGAAAAACAGAGATGTACACACACACACACAGACATTTAATTATAACATAAGAACAAGCATTGAGAATTACAGTTCACTTTTCTAAAAGTCAATGGGGGAAAAAATGATTTTTTTTAAAATGATGTCAGCAGATTATGTTGAATATAATTTTTTAGTTAAATAGGATCATTTGGGGGCGGGGTAAAAGAGAAAAGAATAAATAATTTAGAAGAGCAAAAAAAAAAAGCTTTCTGCTTAACTTGCAAGTTACAGTCATAGCTTCAAATATAAGATTTACATATCATTTGTTAAATGTGCACTGAACAAAAATTTACGTGAATAACATTTAAATCTTGATTTAAATTTCAAGCAAGTGATCCTGTTAAGAAAATTATTATTGTAATATAAAAATTTAAAAAGTAAAGTTTGGTTGGTTATCTAAGAGTACATACTGTATAGCTTGTTGTAAATAGCCTATACAAATACAGGTGAAAAATGTGCATATTATGGATATTGTATCAAAGACTCATAATGTATAATAAATTTATGAAAATGATAAATATGAAAAAAATAAATGAGGGACAAATTAATATTTTTCCCCTTTGAGGACAAATAGATGGATGAGTTTTGTTTCTAAAAAAAATATATATATATAAAATGAACAAATAGAATAAATAAACATAAACTTGGAACATGTGTGTTATTGACAAGAACTCTTGTCTTACTACATATACAACAAGAGGACTGGGGAGGAAATGCTAAGGGTTAGATTCCCTAGGCTTATATAGGGGTCCTCCTTTGTTTTTGTGTAACACCAATAGGTACGTAATGACAGGAAAAAAAAAATGTGAAAGCACTACCCATTACATTAATTGCTATAAACAAAACTTTGCAAAACCATATCATGATTTTTTTTTTTGTTGTAAACAATACCAGCCGCTTTTTTTCCTTAGCACTTGCCATCATAGCTGCACAATTTGACAAAAATTTTTAAATGTTACGCTTAAAACACTATTTTTTAAGAAAAAGCTCTTAAAAGCTCAATTGATCAAGTACAAAGTATTGGTAATGATTATGGACATGACAATGGCCATATTAAATAACCATATGGTATATAAAGGCACCTCAGATGATAATTGTGAGCCTGTACTTGTCAGGTGGACACGTTTTAAATAAAATCCAATACAAAAAATAAATCAAACAACAAAATTAACTCCATAAAATCTTCTAAAGTCCTTATTGTTTAGTGTACTTTAAATTCACATGTAGAAATATAAACACAGCCTCATTGTTTTTTTACAGAAAAATTAGTCTTAATCCTGTGAGAGAGGTCTATAAAATTTCCCATTTGCCATAGCTTTCCCATTAGGATTTTACTTGCAGACAATAAAGGCTATGTTCCACACTTAAATTTGGTTGATGATATAGCATCATCAGTCAAAATGATTAAGTACATCCAAGTGATATTGTAGTATTGTACAGGTTTTGTTCTAGGTTTAGCAAATGCATTTCTGTTTCATGATTGTGCAGCATTAAACTTTTCCCTCTCTTTAAAGCATTAGATTCTCATTTTAAAAAATTTTAATGTTCAAATTTCGGTTTTTTGTTCCCCTCTATGCATAGAACTCTTTTTCTGGAGCACGTACATAGGAATAGTTGGGTGGTTTCCTTGGTTCATCCAATGGATAGCTGCCTTCATCTTTCTTCCGCATGCGGTAAATGAGGAACATAATGAGGAGAACCACACAGAGGAGTACAACGACAGAGCCTCCAATTATACCTGAAAGTGGGACGAAGGAAAAGATTGAAATTTAAACAGTTCTTAAAGCACTAGTGTCATACTAAAATGAATGTTTTAAAACAGTATATTTTGTTAAAAAGCTCAAACCCTTGGTTAGTGTTAAGTCCAGCGCCATAATCTTCTGTATTTATCTGTACTTTGTAATGAAACTCAACCAAGTTAACGTAAATTTTTAGTTCGTGTCAGGGAGTAGGTTCTGACTTGATTGTGAAGGAATTTGCTCCTTTTTCATCACTTTATGACAAGGATAATTTTTTTTAACAAAAAGGGCAAATCATCAAGTTTGGCACACAATGAAAATCTAGGGGTTAAGATCTAAATAACTAAATAGACTGTTGTAACAAGCGAGTCACTTACCGGCTAAAATACCTGGCTGTGTCATAATCTCACTAGAGGCCTTCTCAACGCTGGCTTGACTGTTGTGGCCTGTTCCAGTCTTGTTGTCTTCAGTGTTTTCTTCTTTTTCATCGCTGTCTGATTTGTCTTGATCTATATTAACATTAGTTTCCTCATCAATGACCATGGTTCCATTTTCTTCAGTCACCGGTTCTAAAAACAAAAGATTACCATGATGTTAAAGGTATGGGTTTACATTATATAATATGCTTCACAACCCTTGTAATGAGCTTTGTAATTTAGCACCATTAACTGCAGTTTATATGTCCAGGCCTATGGCTACAATTTGTGACATGCTAACATAATTATTTTTGTTTAAAGTCAATCCAAATTTTGCACATGGAATTTTTCCTGATGGGATGACTTCCCCAGGAAAAGGATCTGTTAACTTTAAATCTTTCAGATACCATTTGACAACTACCTAATGGTGAATGTTGAGGATATGATTTAGGGCTGAACCAATACTCAGTCGGGCTAATCGGTGTCGGACGAGTTTCATATACTCGGAAATACTCTGCTATTAGCCGCTTAAGTGATGCAGTGTATGCTGAGATATGAAATAACATATATTGTGTGCAGACTTGTCATTGACAACTATTTCATCCCTCAACCTCATTTTGACTCTATTACTATTGCTTTGTTCTCATTGTTTCATTCAGAAAAGTTGGCGGTGTGCAAAAGCCATTTTAACTATTGGTTAGAATTAATTATGAGTCACAGTTGAAGGTTCAAAGTTGATGGATATCCTAGAACTCATATGTAGGTCATGCTAGACACAACTTGTAAACACAGAAACTTCATTTAAAGATAAATTTTAATGTTTATACAAAGTTAAATAAGTTATTAAGAATGAATATTTATAAAACAAAATAAATAAATAATATTATTTAAAGCATTGATCTTGAAAGTAAAAGCAATAAAACAAGAGAAAAAATGCATGATACGAACAGTTAAATTGAGATCACAAAATGTAGGTTAAAAGCAAGTTAATACTTGAAGTCCCCAGTATTGGAACTCGGTATCTGCAAAACCTTGCCGCCACCAAAGGGTACTCTGCAAAAAATGATACTTGTAAGTCCCTTATATAAATAAAGGTTGTGAATGTAAGACTTACTTGGTGTATTATCTGTTGGTTCATCTATGTCAATCTTTTCCTGCAGAGGAAAAAAAAAGGGAAAACTTAAGTCATCAAATGCTGAAACAAATTCAAATTTTTATTAGTTAACTTAATAAAATATCTTTGATGACTTGTATGTGAATGTATAATTTCCATGTGTGCTGCCTGAAAAATGTCTAATAATAATTAAACAGAGTGTGATTGTTAGGATTTTAATGTTAGAGAAATCCAAGAAGGAATCTCATTGAAATAATATGCAATATCTCAGTGAACTTTATTTTTTTTATACTTATTTCAAAGTACTATCTGGACAGAATGTCGGTATAATTTTAAACAACAATAAACCTGAATACTGTGTATTTATTCCCTCAGTCTTACCTCTTCAATAGATGTCTCGTCCTTAGTTGATTTGGGTGTGGACACAGGAGTTAACTCCTCATCATCATCTGGGGAAGCAAGGTGGGATATAAATCAATTTTGTCTGAATCACATTAGAAGTTTTAAAAAACTCTCCTGTAACTGCATCAAGTGCCCACCTTCTTATTTACTTGATATAAAATACATTCAGGCATCTCACTTTATATCAATCTAATTAATGCTAAAAGTCCCTTAAGGTTTTCTGTAAACTTATGCCTATATCCTGTAGGGATTTCACCTTTATTACGATCAACTGGTTATGAATTTTTTTTAATAGTTAAAAATGTATTTGTCATACTGACTTCATAAATTAGGATAAGCTTACAGAATGGTTATTTTACAAATTCAAAAGACAATCTTGAGTTTAGTACTATTTTTACCTGTAGTTAAGTACTATTTTTTGTACAGAAAAGTATAGCAAAATCATATCTTCTAGGATATATATTTTGAGCATCTATCAAACACAGTGTTACAATGTGTGTATATATATATTACTGATAAGATTGAGATTAACTGATATCCAGCTATAATCCCCACCTGCTTCCTCACACCAAGGGTGATCACAGAATTAACTTTACCCCTTGTGCATAGGTAACTTGTAAAATTCAATAGATACAGTAAAGGATGCTTACTAAATAGAAAACAATCTCAATATTTTCTTACTATGTTTCTCCGCCCGTTCACTGCTAAATAATATAGAATGAAAATTTAAATTTTAGACTTATTTTGAAAAGCGAAATACCAGAAGAAAAATGTATGTATAATATTCTGCCTCTGAAAAGCATAGCTCATGATGTAAACAAAATGAGGGGTGAGACTGCAATCAGGCTAATGATGTAAAACTCACCACAGTTGGGACTGTCTGGAAGGTGGACTTCAGTGCCAGCCACCTTGACTCCACTAGCTTCATCCACACAATAGCACATGCTGCCGTGGCACTGAACTTTCTCAAAATTTCCATCTATTGTACACTTGGGTCGAAAAGCTCCAACCAACTTGGTGCGAATGTGTTTAACCGAAAGGAAAGTGCATGGATTCAGGTTTTGACCTGTGAGAGGACAGTTGATAAAGTTAAAAATTCTTTTATAAAGTTAAGGTAATGTACTATTATAAAGGTAAGGTAATTGGGTTGGTCTTTGCTCTGCTGGACTAGTTTTACTTTCTTGCATCCTGTTTAAGAAGGATGTAAAATTTAAAAGCGTTTATCAAATTTAATTTTTTTTTTTTTTTTTAAATTTTAAAAATTTAATTTCAGTCATTTTAAGATATTGAAAAAATACAGTTCCTGTGTATACACAAATTTATAACACCTATCATAAGGTTACGAAGGGTGAGGACTTGCATTCAAAAGCATGGATCAACTCACCAGTTTCACAGTTGGGAAATTTGGGTGGTTCCATCAAAGTGCCTGGAATCTGTCTGCCATCCAGATCACTGCAGTAACACTGACTGGTGCCGGGATACCCGTGGCACTGCAGTGAGTCGTAGTCACCATTGGGCAGACATCTGGGCACAAAGAGGCCTGAAACAGCTTTACCACTCTGGTAGTTGAGTTCACAGTGGGTTGGAGGCCTGCTGGATACTGTGGATGTAGTCGTCACTGTTGTGCTGTATGTTGTGTTCACTTCAGTTTCTGCTGCAATATTCAAATATCAGGATCATCATGTTTTTTTCTAGAGCAAATATAACCACCAACTTAGGCATACTTATTTGGTTTTAGATATTTGACTAAAACAAGGTATTCAGAAAAATATAAATTTTTTAAAAATGAATTAAGGACACTAAGGGACTGAATGTGAATATAATTTTTTAACTGTCACCTAAGGCACTGATACAAAGGTCATGTCCTAATTTAAAGAACAATTTATTTTTTACTAGTTGCCAGATGAGAGGATTACAAACAACTGAAGCTTAATTTAAGTCATTTAACTTTGATCACATCTATGAGCGGCGCAAAGGAACTCCCTGCAGATTTTGCCAACATTTGTCAGAATACTGTTAAAGTTTCTAAACTGCTAATTCAGGATTAAGATAAGAATCAGACTTCAGACTTAAGATCAAACAAATTTCAAACATTTATTTTAGAGTATAGTTTTAAACAAAGAATGATAATGAATAAAAAAATTTAGCTCAATTTGTTTTTAATTGAAGCAGTTTTAATTTAAAAAAAAAAAAATTCTGTTAAAATTAAAATTAGGTTATCCAAGGCAAAATCAATGATATCATTTCAGTTTACTATCCAAAGTGCTGAAAAACCAATGGTGGCTTAGGATCCAAATCCGGCCGACTAATTGCACCTAATGCACTATGGCAACCACTGCTGCCTTCAGCGCCCATCTTAAAGATCATGCCACGATCAAACAAGATCAGATACTATTTGCATCCCCCTACAAAAACCTGTGAGGATGTCCTTGGTTACATGGACTCTTACCTGGAATAACACCATCACCACTGCCGGAACCTGAGCCAGAACCAGCGAGGTCCTCATCATCTGTGTATTCGAATGCTCCCCCACCACTAGCATCGTCATCCTACATGGAGAAAATAAAGATCAAACTTATGGTAGGTCAAGTTGGAGGAACATTCTACAGCCACTTAATGATCCCCAATGTTTAGCCACTCAGCTAAATGATACTGTTAAGTACCAGCACTAAGCAGTGGCTTAGCTATTGAGGGGGGATGCATATTTCAAAAGTCCCCCTAGGCCCCCAAATTAGTGTCTGAATTTTTTTTACATTAAATATTATGCCACCACCATGTATGTGGGGCCCCCCAAAGATGTTGAGTCTCTGGGTCTTAAAACCCCTAAAAATTCTTAGCTACGCAACTGCCACTGAGCAAAATCATACTGTGAAGTACCAGCATTGAGTTGAATGATACCTTTAATTACCAGCACTAAGCTAAAATAAATTGAAATCTCATTTTTGGGTGTATGGGGGTTGTTGGGCTCAAGATCTGGTTTTGATTATTTTCAGTTTACTGAAAAGTGAATATTCTTTGTTACAATTTTTTCTCATCAACTATGAAAAATTATGTACTTACAAATTTTATGTTTCCAGTACTTGATGCTCCCTGCAACACAGAGAGAGAAAAAATATTATATTAAATTAAGTTTTGGATAATGTGCTTAAATACTGAACATAAAGAAAACAAGAGCATGTTCCTCAAGCATTCTATAAATAGGTCAACTTAAAGACAACAAGCCTTTCAAACATTAGTAGAAAGTATATAAATACACATCAAAAATAATAATAAAGCTACTAGCATAACATTCTGGAAAATTCATAATGTAATAAGATAAAAGGAAATTATCATTTTAAAATTTTTTAGAAAATGGCAGCCCAACATGACCCAATTACAAACCATAGTTTTACAATAAAAATCTACAAGATTTTTTTTTTGAAGATGCCTTTCAATTCTTTCTAATTCAGTTAAGAATTTGGTTCAAGAATAAACCGTCAAGAGTT
Organism: Radix auricularia; assembly: GCA_002072015.1. Classification (NCBI taxonomy): domain Eukaryota; kingdom Metazoa; phylum Mollusca; class Gastropoda; family Lymnaeidae; genus Radix; species Radix auricularia. The sequence goes on from MUZC01002185.1 coordinate 832,038, forward strand.
TATCTCAAATATTGTACATCTGGTTACATTTAAAAGTGATATTGTCTGAGCCAGTAGCTTAAATAAAGGTGGTCAAGTTTCTATAAGATGCAACAATCCATTCTAAAAGTTTTGGCTAGTTAATTCATCACCCTAGAAATCCCTAGAAACAGGTTTGCTAATCATTTGAAAGTACTAATTAAGACTCTATATAATAGCCACAATTAAGAAGTAAAAAAAAAAATCGGACAATTATTATATCCAATCCCCACTACTGCACCCAAAACATGTCTAAATGGCAGCTGCCTAAAACAACAGCTTCTGCTGTGTTAATTCAATGGGTGGTCCATCAGTGATTACACAAACGACATGGCATGTTTATAATATGCCACCACTTCTTTGATGCTGGCCATAACACTTAGCCCAACCTTGTCACCCCCTGCATGTAGCCGAATTTGTTCACTCCATACTCCACGTACCCCAACCTTGTCACCCATGCAATGTAGCCCAACCTGATCACTCCATACTCCATTTATCCCAACCTTGTAACCTCATGCAATGTACCCCAACCTAGTCACCCCATGAAATGTACCCCAACCTTGTCACCCCATGAAATGTACCCCAACCTTGTCACCCCATGCAATGTACCCCAACCTTGTCACCTCATGAAATGTACCCCAACCTTGTCACCCCATGCAATGTACCCCAACCTTGTCACCTCATGCAATGTACCCCAACCTTGTCACCCCATAAAATGTAGCCCAACCTTCAACCTGATCGCTCCATACTCCATGTATCCCAAACTTATCACCCCATACTCCATTATGTATGCCCAAATAAGTAGGACCATACTATTATCGGCCACAAAGACTTCATGTCTCCCCACCATGTACAAACTAGAGCAATTGGCAACTTGAAACACTGATCAAAGATATCATTATATAAACTTGTTTACACTCTAGCATGACAACCGAATATGGGACAGAGATAAACAATCATTTGCAAAAGCAGAGTTTATTAAACCCATACAATTTAGGTTAAAGTTCAAGTAATCCTTTCATGTTTTCTAGAGCAGGCATTCTTAAACGATAGTTTTGTTTTGGGTCTTAAAGTTGGACACTGAAAAAAAAACACAAGGTGGGCACTAACAAAACAGCCGAGTCGGGCACTAACAAAACAGCCGAGTCGGGCACTAACAAAACAGCCGAGTCGGGCACTGACAAAACAACTGAGGCGGGCCCTGACAAACAGCCGAGGCGGGCACTGACAAAACAACCGAGGCGGGCCCTGACAAACAGCCGAGGCGGGCACTGACAATTCAGGCAGCCGTACATGTCTTCAATGAACATGGTTAACAGTGGCATGACAAACAACTGTTTGAAGTAACGACAGCCCGAGATAAGGTGGTATGACGCTACCCAGCAGGGGACAACATTTGCTCTATATCCTTGGCCTGGCAAATGAGCAGGCTGTATCAATTCTCACGTTAGATTATTTTTAGATTTTGTATCGGGCCTCAAAGGCATTTTTTTAACAGCCCGGTTGATTCTAAGAAATGGGAATGAAATTTGAAATGATTTTTTTTAAAGCAGAAAGCCTTAATTCCAAATAAGGGAGTGAAGTTCTTGGAAACACTTGAACCAAATAATTCAAGGAACACGAAACGGATGGAAACTCAACATGCTCCTACCCACAGCACAATGACACTGATATTTCAACAAGAAAATCAGTGCGTTTGTAAATTTTGTAAAGATGGGGTAGCCTAAACGTGGAACAGCTGCTTATTGGAAATCACTTGTGCTACAACGGATACTGCCACGGTCGTTATTGACACAAGTTCATGTTATATACATTAGATAGCGTTAGCAGCCAAGTGAGCGTCCGCACTTCATCCTGAATACAAAAAATATTTTTTTTAAACTTTGGGTGGATTCTGTTGTAATGGTACACTGACATTTTTAAAACAGACCGTCACGTGTGAGTGAATAATGGATTAGTAAATTTGAGCAAGAGGACAGTTGGACTTGGAACTGTATCTTTAATCCTTCAGTGACAAGGAAAAAACTCGTGGGTCAAGGCCACATCGGACACCACCACAGTCACAGCTACCAACGTTTTACCGCAATAGTACAAGACCTACGGGGAGGGTTGTAGCAATAGTGTAGATGACATATGTTAGCCAGATGTCACTGTATGACCTAAAACTATGATCGAAAGGATGTATAAATTGCATCAAGTGAGTGATGCCATGAATGTACAACGTGTACACGTGCAGATGACATCCAAGATGTGGTGTACCCGTCCTTTGGCGACTCCTTTCGCGTGCGGCTTATCGCCAAGCTCCCGGGGATGACGGGGGAATAACAGACAGCTTTATTCCAGAGACGACCGGGCCAATGGGTTTAACAGGCAAACAGTAGCCTGGAAATCCTCTTGTTTCAGTCACTACACCACCAACCCTACCCCAACACTCACACGATTTCAAAGCAATAGTCTTCTTTTGTTTTGTGGTGGTGTTTTTTTTAATCGATAACGATTCTCATGAGTCGTGTACTTCAGTCACACACGCTATGTGGCTCATTCTGAGAGATAGTTGTAGGGGAGTATAAGGGGGAAATTATGTCGGTGGTCTTTTAGAATGGGAAATGTCCCTTTACCAGTGTCTGCATACGCAAATGTTAGTTTCCTTCAGACAATATAAAAAACTGGCATTCATTACTATTAAGTAAATTAAGATAATAAGAAATGTTTATAAATGTTTTTAAAAATTCACCCGCCCTTATTGGCACACTTATTTTATGAAGAAAGTGAACTCAGGAGAAAGTGAACTCAGGAGAGTCAGGTCATAACAACACACGACCAGTGGACTGTGGGGTCACGGCTCAAACACTTGACACCCTGTCTTGTCTTTGTCCCGACCACGACATTGATCCATCCTGGTCGTCTCAACACGACTTCCTCATAGCAGGGCAATAATAGCTCACATGGCTGGTAACACATACAGCCTGTTAACTGGACAATGGCTGGTAACACATACAGCCTGTTAACTGGACAATGGCTGGTAACACATACAGCCTGTTAACTGGACAATAACAACCCACATGGCTGGTAACACATTCACATACAGCCTGTGAACTGGACAATAACAACCCACATGGCTGGTAACACATACAGCCTGTTAACTGGACAATAACAACCCACATGGCTGGTAACACATTCACATACAGCATGTTAACTGGAAAATAACCCACATGGCTGGTAACACATATAGCCTTCTAATTTTACAATAACAACATGGCTATTTAAATATTACTTAAGGCCTGTTGTCAGGACAATAATAACCACATGGCTGGTACTAGTAACATGGCCAATCGCCTAGACAACAATAAGCCCCCCTGTTAATTGACGTCATGGTATGGTCCATAACACTGCAGGACTAGCAAACCGGTAGTGGACACAAACAAGTATCAGACCACTCGTCCGTACAATTATTGATATTGTGGATTCCATACAATAGTTGTCAGGTAGTCAGTCAATTTCCACTGAGCGATCCATCATTTTATGTGAAACAGTCGGTCTCGTACCTTCAGCAAGTTAGCTGCTGGTCTGTTCAATGTGTTAACAACAGTCGGTCTCGTACCTTCAGCAAGTTAGCTGCTGGTCTGTTCAATGTGTTAACAACAGTCGGTCTCGTATCTTCAGCCAGTTAGCTGCTGGTCTGTTCAATGTGTTAACAACAGTCGGTCTCTTATCTTCAGCAAGTTAGCTGCTGGTCTGTTCAATGAGTTAACAACAGTCGGTCTCGTACCTTCAGCAAGTTAGCTGCTGGTCTGTTCAATGTGTTAACAACAGTCGGTCTCGTACCGGTCTCGTACCTTCAGCAAGTTAGATGCTGGTCTATTCAATGTGTTAACAACAGTCTGTCTCGTATCTTCAGCAAATTAGCTGCTGGTCTGTTCAATGTGTTAACAGCTCCCTACCTTTAGTCACGATAATGCTACTAATGATCAAATACCGTCCACACGGGTTAATAATCTCAAAAGAATCCACACTTACTAGATTTCTTCGTAACCCTTTCACAGCCAACTCACACAAGTTTCTGGTATCGTTTCACCTCATCACCTACATCAAGTCATTGATGCGGTTCATTCATCAAAGGAACCAACAATCTGGACAATTAGTAAGTGGGCATACATTACATACCAACTTAACCCCCTCCCCACCTTTTAAAGATGAAGCCTATTGGTGTAGCCCTGCCACCCTATCGATCTGACATCCACTCTATGAACTCTATGTCCACCAGTCACGTGACGAAATGCACACCAAAATGAAACACCGCATTTTCTTTTAATGATTGGTGAAAACTCATTCCAGTAAATTGCAGGCCAAGTTATTAACCTTATAATTACTTTATTACACCGGCACTTCACCTAACGTAGAGTGATGCCAAAGTACAAAGCTACTACTAATAAAAATATATATATTTAAAGTTTTCAAATAATTTTAAAGGCACAGAATGTCTTTTTAAACGAAGTTAATACTTTCTATTAATTAAAATATTTACTTTTATATATTAATAACGGTTATAGATTACAAATTACAGCTATTTTTTTAAATATAATACTTTATTTTAGTACATGTTTGATCTACTATGCGAACGCATAAATACTGTAACATGCCATTAAGTGCAATGGGTATTGATTTCTTAGAAACCAAGCAAGATTTACTTTTGGTTTTTAGCTTCAATCACACATCAAATAAACCACACACACACAAAAACTACAGTACTGAACGTAATAACATATAGGGCTAAAGCTGGCGTGCGTAACGACGCCAATAACAAGAAGCTGCCTGTGAAAAGATCCGCGATGCGGAACTCGTGTTAGTACGTCAATTTGGGGGAGGGGGTTTATGCAAATGCTTTAGGATCAGTACCTATGATTTTCTTAATGTACACGTAAAATAAAAACTTAGGGTTACTCCTGATAGTGTTTTCAAATGAATGTTGCCGTGCGTTAGGTGGATCGCGTGGGTCTTGGTAAAATGTGTGTGTGGTCTGAGTCAGGGCAGGATTTAGAATTGATGGGGCCCTAAGCTATTTGAGATCTAGGGCCCTTTTGAAGTCCAGATATTCTATTGTATGTCAGTGCCAAATATGCATTTTTTTTAATTACGGGGGTAGGAGCAAAGAAGGCGGGGGCCCTAAGCTATATATGGCGTGTTAAGCAAATAGGTAAATCCAGCACTGGTCTGAGTGACAGATTGTAATGAAGAATAAGATTCATGGTTGACTGCAGATGTGTGGGTGTCAGTGAACTATGAAGGTCTATGTAGCGAGGTACTGGTGATCGCAGCCTGTGAAGATTTTGTTTTCTTTCCTTGTCTGTAAGTGTAAGACAACAACGTTATAAATCATTACGTTATCATGGCGCAACGGGACACACAACTTCCCGATTGATTTCCGGCACTGGTGATGTATCAAGCATATTACTATTACTATTTTAACCAACGTAAAAACGAGGCAATCTTTTATCATCCAACCACAGGAGAGCAGTGCAAGAACGTGTTCTAAATATAGACGAGGATACAGTTAAAAATACGTAGTCAGAATTTACCCACTTGGGGAAATCCTTACAGTCTTAAAGTCTTCCCTTTATCACACTCGGGATCTAAGTGTCCAATCACAGGTTATTTTTTCCAGTTTAATTAGAGGATCATTTTGAAATTTGATGATAAAAATAACAAACTTAAGTCATTTGTTTCACCCAAGTCAACACTATTTCACCCCAAGACCACTCTTTTTCTCCCTACCCATTCCTCTTATTTCTCCTTTACTTAACCAACATAGCCGCAAAGAGGGGGAAAAATGTGTCTGATAAAACCGTGAAGAATTTGCTTTGAGAGTATTTCAAAATAACAAATCCTCGTTGCGATTTGTTCAAATTTCAATTATATTCAGGCAATTGATAGACTGAGCGTATTATGAATACTTTAGGCAACAAATCTCCAGAGGATGACGCATGTTGTGTCAGCTCGTTGCACAAACACCCAGTGTAACACCACCAATGAGTTGTGTCAGCTCGTTGCACACACACCCAGTGTAACACCACCAATGAGTTGTGTCAGCTCGTTGCACACACCCATTATAACTCCACCAATGAGTTGTGTCAACTCGTTGCACACACACCCAGTATAACATCACCAATTAGTTGTGTCAGCTCGTTTCACACACACACAGTATAACATCACCAATGAATTGCCTGAAGCCCATGAAAGTCGCCAAGCCTAAGGCGCCATGTAAATAAGGTAATGAAAAGGTTCACCCCAGCAGAGGATTAGAATCTCTTTGCCCCCAAATGACTCCGGCAATGACGTGAGGGCTGCTAGGACAGAGAAACTTCCCAATCTCCATTTTCCACTTCCATCAGTGGTTTACCCGAAAGCTCTTATTGTCGACTCCTCGCCCTTAAAATGCCTTATCGATAAAATTTCTTCTTGACTTTCTTCCGTGCGTCTGACTTCCTGTCCATCTTTGGCCTAATTAGACCCTCCCCCCAAAATTGAAAAACAGAATCTCGATGACCTCCTCCCACCACCCCTTTATATCCCCTCAAATTTTGTCCTCTTTTTTTTTTACCCGCAGCTTTCTTTTCGTTCATAATATTATTGACGTTCTTCCTCAAGGGAAATTTCTAACAAAGGACAGGGCGACCGTGGACGTTGTGGAATCTTGATGACATAACACACAGACGTCCGACGGAATCACGCACAATCGATAGTATCAAACGGAGTGGCCCGTCCTCCCGGACAGGGAGTGAGGGACAGGGGGGACTCGGGAGTGAGGGAAAAACGATGATCAAAGTGAAGCTCCGAAATAATGGTCGCCCACAGCGGCGTGCGTCCAGCGACGGATGCGTGTAAGGGAGAGCCGGACAAACTCCACGGTCAGAGCCATGGATTGCGACAATGTGGAGGATGACACTCTCTCCCGCAACCAAGGGCTGTGTCGGGGTGGGGGGAGGTTTACATGGTTATCCCACGATATCAATCATGTACGTTTAGCTGACAGTTAATTAGCACCTCCCAAAAACAAAAAAGAATGTAGAGCTGTTATTGTGAGGAGTTGAGCTGCTGGATACAAATACATGTTAGGAGGTGAGGTGGGTTCCATGATACAACTTCACGGGCTGATCTAAGTGGAGGAAATCCGATTTCAACCAATTTGCAAGTCACGTTAAGTAGGTAGTCCAAACTGGCGAAAAAACGCGATTTGGGGTCATTTTTCATAGTTTTCAAAAAATAAATAAAAATACTTCTAAGAGTCTTACACAAATAAAATTAATATGTGAATAAACTTCAAATCTTTATCTACAGAAATATATATCTTTTGTATATGTAACTTGTGTCTATATGTGTTTTTAATGTGTTTAAAAAGTATCAGTTTTGACAAATTTTACGGCGTTTTTTCGCGTGAATTTTTACCATAGGTGTTTAAAACGCTGATCGCGTCGCGCCAATTTAAATTAGCGACGTAGTGTTAACATCAAATTAACGGGAAGACCCTACCCTTTCGTTTGATGTATAGAAAGTATATCTAACTTCATTATTTCATTTTAAAAATTCTGATTGAAAACTTAAAACGAAGAAAAAACAATTAAAATAACTAAGTTGTAATACTTTTCGCACACCGATAGAGAGATCATTATAATATTCAAATTACTGTTGTAAAATCAAATGAGTGGTAACTATTGGCACGAAGCGATCTTCTTTAGAAAAAGATAACCATTTTCAATTTTTCGTGTTTACTGGGACAACGCTGCGAGTCACTGCGAAGTTCTTTGACCACGGTCTTGTGGTTTTGTTAATAGGAATTACTCGTGTTTTGAGACGTCAATCAATACGTAAGTAATATATTTAAAGTTTTATTTACATTTAAACAAAAGATTTACACCTGTTTTAGTTTAGTTGATTTAGTTAATAAAAAGATATTATCTTAAGCAACACTGCTGGTCTCATCGCAGTAACATTATAATAATTGGACGAGTCTGGCACATAGGGTATGATTAGAGTTGGATGTATTTAATTTAGGACTGTCTATCGATAAAAAACATGGATAATCTTAGAAATGACTGCATGATACATACTCAAATGATGTTACATTTAATATTTGTTAACAAATTACGGCTGTAATAATTATTTACAATACGGGTTTCTGCATAAATT
>MUZC01002185.1:841351-887960 GCA_002072015.1 Radix auricularia
AATCTGTAGTGAAGTTAATGTGACTAATAAAGACTTATAAAAACATTTCTTAAAATAAAAGTGGGGAAGAAAAGTGATGACTAACAGTTACAGAAATTTCTTTGTGCTAATTTACTCTTAAGTAAAGACTAAACAAACTGAAAGGTATGGAGAAGTTCAAAATATTGCACTTGCACATTGAAAAAGGAAAATAAAATTTTAATCCGTTTTTTAAACAATAATTCATAAGTTCTGTACTTGTACTAGTTAAAAGAATTTTATGAATTTAAGGGGCTAAACTGTTTCTTTTTGCAATTCATTCACAGAAGTTTAAAATTAACCTTATCATGATGTTTGAAGTGTAGATTGTCAAGACAAGGAGACATTTATTGTTAAATTTTTTGTATCATTTAATGCAACTATAAAATATTTTCTTATGGCTTATGGTGTTGAGCATTGTTATTTCTGACAATTCATTTTTTAATAAGTAAATATATCTGAGAACAATTTAAAATGCTTTTGATTTAATTATTTTTTTTTAAAAACGTCATTATTTAAAAATAACTTGGGGCCAGTATATTTGAAATTAATTTAATTCATGTAAATACACTTTAATGCTATTGATTCATAATGCTTACTGTGCTGATCAACACTATCTTTAGTTTGATGTATGGTATGTTGAGTTATGTCAATTGCATAATTTTTTATGAATTTTTAAATTTTAGCATTTTTAATTATCACGTATTAGTACTTAGTGTTAGTACTTATGAGGGTACTAGTTTTAAGGATTTTATCAATTAAAGTGATTAAACTGTTTCTATCTTGAAATTCATTCACATGAATTGTTAGGCTTATTAAAAATACCTTAATTTGATGTTAGATGTTGGATATATTGATTTTTGTGACGAGGTGACATATTTTTATGTTTACATTTGTGTATCATTTCATGCCACTTTTTAAAAGCTAATTTAATGGGGTTAAGCATTAATAAGATTTCTCTCATTTCATTTTTTTATAATTAGATTCATCTGAGAACATTTTGAAATGCCTTCGGCTCAATAGTGTTTTGCCAAGCATTTTTTATAATTTTTTTAAAAACTTCAATTTTTGAAAATTTAATGGGGTGGGTATCTTTGAACTTATTTTAATGGATGTAAATGTCCTTCAATGCTATTGATTCACATTACTCATTGTTCCTGTTAAAATTACCTTTAATTTGATGTATGGTATGTTTATTTATGTCAATTGCATAAATTTATATGAATTTTTGAAACTGTGCATTTTACACTTTTTCGGTCGGAAAATAAAAATGAAAAAAAAAAAGATGTTTTCAATTTTTAAATATTTTTTTACTTTTGAATGAATCAATGTAGAGGCTTCAAAAAAATTGGGCTTATTAATTATAAACTTTGTTGTAACTTTACCAATTTCTAGACATCTCAGTAACTTATGTTAAAAAATACCAGTCTTTGAAAATGACCTTTTTTGAAAAGTGAAAAAATTCCGATTTTGGCCTTTTTTCAAAAAATTTGAAAATAGCATAACTTTTTTGTTTTTTAAGATAACTCAGTAATTTTTTTTCCCAATGTCTTAGAATAAAAAGTACTACAACATGAAATACACCAAAATTATAAAATCCTAAAAATTAAAATCAGTTTGGACTACCTACGTTAAGATGGGAGCACGATTCCAGTGGCCGGGGTAGGGCTTCTTTACTTGTCAATACTGTAGGGACATGCGTTAGTTAATACGGTAAATTAGTAGATAGTCCAAAGTTTGAGTAGGCGGTGTAAATAGCAAAGTGTAATTTGTATTAGAAGTTTACACCTAAAAGTTGTTGTTGAGAATCTGAAAGAATAAGACGTTTAATTTTTTTTCTTTAGACTTGTAAATGGTATACATTTTCATCAAGATCTGGAACCAAATAAAGTTTAAAGCGCTTTCTACTGTCATTAAAATAATTTATTTATTTTTTAAAGGATTGAAATCTGGTGAACGAGTAAGAGCCACAGTATAGAGAAATTCTGAGACCCCGTGTCCTAATGGCCCTTATTATTGAGCTAACCATCCCTTGCAGACAAATTGTCAGCCGTTGTTCAATTGATTACACATCTTTGAGTTGAACAGGCAGGCACACTCCATCTCGCCTCGCTTCCTCTCTTTGTCAGCTCTATTTGTGAGAACATGAAATACTGACAAGATACACTCCATCTCGCCTCTATGTCAGCTCTAGCTGTAACAACATGAAATACTGACAAGATACACTCCATCTCGCCTCTCTATGTCAGCTCTAGCTGTAACATGAAATACTGACAAGATACACTCCATCTCACCTCTCTTTCTCTCTGTCAGCTCTAGCTGTAACAACATGAAATACTGACAAGATACACTCCATCTCACCTCTCTTTCTCTCTGTCAGCTCTAGCTGTAACGACATGAAATACTGACAAGATACACTCCATCTCACCTCTCTATGTCAGCTCTAGCTGTAACATGAAATACTGGCAAGATACACTCCATCTCACCTCTCTTTCTCTCTATGTCAGCTCTAGCTGTAACAACATGAAATACTGACAAGATACACTCCATCTCGCCTCTCTATGTCAGCTCTAGCTGTAACATGAAATACTGACAAGATACATTCCATCTCACCTCTCTTTCTCTCGTCAGCTCTAGCTGTAACGACATGAAATACTGACAAGATACACTCCATCTCGCCTCTCTATGTCAGCTCTAGCTGTAACATGAAATACTGACAAGATACACTCCATCTCACCTCTCTTTCTCTCTATGTCAGCTCTAGCTGTAACGACATGAAATACTGACAAGATACACTCCATCTCGCCTCTCTTTCTCTCTGTCAGCTCTAGCTGTAACAACATGAAATACTGACAAGATACACTCCATCTCAACTCTCTATGTCAGCTCTTGCTGTAACAACATGAAATACTCACATCACGCAACGGCTTAGAAGATATCTTTTCTTTTCTTAAGCAAAAGAATAAACGAACAGAGAAAAGAAATCAAGCAAGAAGGGAGACCCTCTAGGACAGAAATTAAAGATGAGGTGAGGGCCATTAAGCCAGTCAAGTGAGTAAACAGCTTCCCGTGGAAGAGACAGGATAGGATTAAGTACGTCTAACGATGTTCACTGAAGATCGTTTCGCGCGATAGTTCTGAAAGAATGTATACTTGTATTTGTATGTACATACGTATGTTGGCAAGGGCTGGAGAAAGTAGTGTGGCGTGTAGTTTTCAAACGTTAATGGCTGACGACATTGGGGGAAATACCGTAGACGTTCAATGCGTCATATTTGTAAGTGCACTAGAAAAGATTGGGGATCAGTGAAGTCATGTGGGCAGTTATTTCTGGCAAGAGAGATAATTTCAATTGGTTCAAATACAGAGGGTCAAATAATCCATCTGAAAGGTGCCCAGCTTTTATGTCACGTATAATTCCATTCCGCAATAATCTTCTGTACAGAAGGAGCGTCTGTAATATATAAGATTTGGTTCGTAAACGATAAGTTATATTACATAAGTTGATAAGAACTGAATAATTCTCACTGCCACCAATTAAAATAAAAGCGCATTTAACTAATAATAAAAACATAGCCCACTTTGATGTATTCATAAGTTGACAGACACAAGAGACAGACATTTTGTCGACATCAGAATAGGGTTGAGATAGTTGAGTGATGCAGAATCTATCGATCTATATATATATAATTCTCCTCATGGTCTAACCATGCCGGACACCAAGCAAGCTGTCTGACCCCACCGACCAATCAGCTTGCAAGAAAAGTTAGTCCACAGGGTGGGGGGGTCACCGAGACCAACAATGCGTTCAATTGAGGTCAATTACTTTGTTCTTTCAGAACAAAAGAATAGCATGTGTTTCGTAGCGTAATGGTTTGTTACATTCGCCTAACACGCGGAAGGTCGTAGGTTCATGCCCCAGCTAAGACATTACTTTTTAATTTTTTAAAAATGTTTTTGTTTGTGCCCGTTCATTTCCCACTTTCTATTCGAACATGACTTCGCAACACGGCTGTAAGCTTTGTTTCTCGACACTGGCATAATAACTTCGTGCTCTCCGTTATGCTCAGTGACAGAAAAGTAGTCACACACTCTCCTCAACAATTACTTTCATAAAATGTCACCCGTCGCTAAATCATTAGCAGCCTATGCTACGACGCGGGTCGGCTAGTACCAATTAAATCCACTCATCCGATAACTACTTCTTTAACATCCCTCTTAACTTTCACTGGTACAGCTATGCTCGGAAGGGATGGGGGCGGGGTAAATGTGTGGAGGTGTAACAAACACAAACAGCATTTTTTTAAATAACACACCTGAAAGTTATTTGTTTGATGGCATATTAATTGAACCTTTTTATCATTATAATGGATAATAACTGAAAAATATACAAAATAAATTAATGAAATAAAAGATAATCAAAGAGACAGAGCTTAAACTAACTTATCTCTTAAGTGGAGTCATACCCCTGGACATAATGGTCACTTCACGTAAAAATATTGACATTCAACGAGACATCTCCAAGTACCCGGATGTCCTCTACAACATGTGCCCACCACCGCCCACACACTTAACCAGCAGATTGTGGGACGCGATAAATCACGCAATCTCACAAAAGAGCACTTCCGGTTACATCAAGAACAAAAAACCCAAAAAATAAAACATTTAGCACATCACGCTGAGCGGTCTCTAGATTTAACTGCAATGCTTCCTTTTAATTGTAACATTCGGGGAAACAGCAGAATAACGGCGAAGATCAAATCCTGCGTCATTAGTGGTAACACTCTTAAATTTATGCTTAATTATCTTTTTTTAAGACCCAAATGACACCGAGTTGGCGGAGTTCGCGGTGTAACAGTAAATTCTAGAAGGGGCAGGCCTGTGAGAACGTAGTAAGTCCATGTCACTCTGTCATTATCGCAAACTCATCTGAACTAGGGTTGTTTCCTCCTGCTGAACTAAACAAACACTTGATGAATGGTAAAATTGTTAGATAGTCAATCCGGAAGCAGAAGAAAACTATTTTGAAAACCAGAAGTACACAATACTTCAATGGCGCAACAAGTTTAGTAATATTACAGTTAAAGTTGGTTAAGCATAAATTATAAAATTAAAAGTTAAATTTTTAAGGTTTTGAATTTTTTCGTTGAACTTTTAGATTCTGAAAATGTGTCGACAACTACCACCAAGGCCCTTAATGTTAATATGTTGTGATTCAGAGCCACTGTTTACAGTGTGGCATTTCGAGCATACGATATAATTGATTTACGTATACATTTCCATTCATTGGTTTGAATTTTGGTGTTTTTTTTAACACGAGCAAACTTGAGTACGTTTGAGCAGACTTCTGATTTCATGAGATCAAATGAGGTTTTGACAGTTTGCACAATAACTATTTGATTTAAGTCTATTTTACTAACAGCGTGGGGATCTCGGTGTACACGGTTATGTACAAATACCATACAAATCCATGACCTATACCTCCATTTTTATTTCAACAAGCCAAGGGCTAGGTTGATGAATTAGAAAGATTCAGTATGACACTAAGCATGCTCAATAATAACAGACCAGCAGCACACCACCATCGAAGCGTACACGTGATGTTATTAAATGGTTTACTTAGGGCTGCGGAAATTATTAATTTCGATTAATCTGTAAAAATTTTATCGATTAAAATTATTTTAATCGATAAAATAGTGATTAAAGTTTGGCAAAATATATTATATAATAGTATAAATTTATTAATAATTAATTATAATAATTAACAATATTTTGCTTTTTTTTTACGTACAAACGTCTCCATTAAAAAAAAAAAATATTTAAAGTAATTTAAAGTGTAAACTTTAAAATAAGCTGTAACATTGTTTTTACTTAATTAGCAATGAAAAAATGTAAATTCATATATTGAACTACTTATATTTAAATAAAAAAATGTTAATTGCTCGTTTTTGATGCGTCCCTTGAAATTTTCAGTATAATGACGTCATAAATCTTATTTTTAGTTGTAATCAAAATTATCGATTAATTATTCGGTAATTTTTCAAAAGTTAACTATTTATTTTTAATTAATTAATTAAATTTTAAATTTACTGCATCAGAAATATTCTATTCAGTACTAGTGTCAAACTGATGTAATGGCTCTTAACAAAAACTTAATGGGATGTCAATCAACATCATGTTTGTTTATTGTTCGTATATTTTTCTCTTCTCTTCATATTATAAAAATACATATAATTAGCGACTTTTAACAATTATCATGGAGACAGAAAAACATTAAACCTAGAAAAACAAAAGTGTTGGCCATTACAGTGCTTCTCAAACTTTTCATGAAGCCGAAACAATGGAGTTATAGACAGGGACCGGTACCCAACCCAATTAATTCACGTGACATTTATCTTTGTGACTCATCCTTTTAATGGCTGGCACTTGAAGTCTCGCTTGTTGGGGACAGTCTGTGGACATCTCTTTCAAGTAGCACTCAGCCACTCAACGTTAAATGACCTTCAATTGTCGACGCCCTGATCATGTGGTGCAAGGTCTTGAGTTTTCGGACTACAATGACAACTTGAACTGTGCAAGCCATTGGACCTGTCACTGTCAACTCGGACTACATAAATGAGACCATCTGGGAAAACTATCGAGCTTTTTTGTGTTTGCCACTGCAAGCTTAAGAGACCGACACTGTGAAGCGACAGAACCATTGGCTAAAGTAGACTCAAGCAGTTCTCACACCGTAGTCTTGCCCATCAACAAGCAAGGATTCAGTAGAGTGATTTTTTTATAAAGCCCAACAGCATTTCTATATATTCGTAAAAAGTCCCCCCATTCAGTGAGTAAATCAGTTTTAGTGATTTTAAGTACTACCCGCTTTCTTTCGATAATTATTGCTTTTTTAAATATTAGTTTCATTAAAATATTACAAGTGTTTTCGAACGAACTGTGGTCTAAACCAGATGTCCGATAAACTTTCTTACAAACGCTTTCAGTATTTAATGTTAAACTCAAGATTATATATCTGAGATTAAAACTAGTGGTTCATGCGGGTTTTCAAAAAGGAATTTACTACTAATTTCCGAATATCTGGTTTTTCAGAAATGAGTAAACAGGTTATGAAAAAATTTGAGCTTGAAAAGTATTTTAACCATTTCTATTAAACTCCTATTCCGAAAACGGGTTATGACTATGATCTTTGGGCTTTGAAGCATACGCCGTGCTCACTGCTGTACTTTAGTAATTAGTAATATTAATGGTGTATGCATATGAATGTGTTGTAGAAGCGTGTTTCAATCCGATACCCACATAAAACTGGGTTAATGCACGATGTGTTCAAATCAAATTCAATGACAGAATTTTGAGGTTACTAAACATAAGTCAGCCAACAAGTCCCTAAACAAGACGACGTCTCATGCGGGAAAAAATCGTGGAACCTCAGTTTAAAAAAACTTTACTTATTCAATCATATTCAGAAAATCCCCGCCTCAAACAAACAAAAAAAAAAGCAGATAAAAAGTCATTCCGACTTCCTGGAAAAGCACACAAGAAATCGATCCAGTGTCCCCTGATGTTCCCAAAAAGTCGCGGCCCCAGTCATCAAAGCCACGCGGTGAGAGCCAGGACGAGATCTGACCCCCTGGAGAAATCCCTCACTTCCCCGTGAATGACAAATAATATTCGGTCAAAGGTGTGATTACAATGACGTGAGCGCAGCAAGTAACCAGCGTTCATTCGTCTGGCCGACCAAAGCGGAAAGACTCACCCACGGCACCCACCGTGACAAGTGAGTGCGAGACACTCTTTACACCTTTCAACCCTTCCAGAACTTAATGAAATACAAGCCCAACACCATATCTCTGTCTCTTGTTGCTTCAGGATTGCGACGAGAAATGAATCAATGAAGGTTCTGATAATTGCACTGACCATTAGTTTTAAATTAATTTCACCTATCTGTAGACGTAGTTTGTGACACATCAATCAAGGGTCACACATTTAAGTCTGGTCACGGGACGTTTCAACATGACTGTAACGTTATGAAACACTTCAAGAGCAAAGTGCTTCAGTTCTTACTCTCGTCAGAGTTACCAAGACAAAAGAGATACGGCTGGGTCTTGATGACTTCTGAGAAGTGGACATTGTAACAGGACAAAGTTCAAAAAGTCAGTTCCGACAACAATACACTTGTAATCTGTGTTGAGCTTTAGTCACACACACACACTAACTTGTTGACGCAAAGCTTGTGAGAGCAAATAAAGCTTTGAATATTTGACCAATTTATTTTATTGTCTCTGAGTGACGACAATCTGTCTTATGGCAGTGTTAACGAAAATGTTATATTAACCCATCATTTTATTTACTTCCAACCATCTCACCCCATTATTTCATTTAAGCCTAACCTTCATTTTCTCCATAACACCCTTTCACAACAATAGACTAGTTAGAATCTCACACACACAAAATGACATTGTCACCTCCCCTTTTTCCCCCACACATACAACATACCGACAAGGCAGATTTCATAACACAAATTATATCATCAAAATGAAACTAAATAAGGCAAACCAACTTTCGATACATTTTCATTTCCCCCACCCCGTTATCCTTGATTTATTGCAAGCTTGTTGGAAGATTTCAATTTCATGTAAATTTCTCACCACAATTCATCAAGTAGTCAAAGCTGCGTCATCTCTAAAAGTAACTTAGAAGAGGTTGTAGTTATCTTATTGTTTTTAGTGTTGAGTTCACAACTAATGTTGCTACAAAATAACTACTGCCCACCCAACACCCAATTAAAACTGAAAAATTCTTTGAGTATGTTGGGGAGGGCGGGGAGGCGCGGAGTGATACACAAAAAACACCAGGTTTAACTTCAGCCGAAGACGAAAAACTCAGGTGAAGAAAAGACGACGGTGGGCACATAGTTGTGGAGGAAAGGGGCGCGGGCGGGCAGGAATCTGGGTCGAACGCCTCGAAAAGCTTGCTTAAAGACTTAATACAAGGCTGAGGTAAACACTGGGGCACAGTGCGGTATCGTGGCTTTACTACGCTCCAGCCAAGCCTTACAACACGGGCTTGGTCTAACCTGACAACTGTAGGGGTCATCATAGCCTGGAAGTATGCCTCGGATATAGCAATAAAACTACTAGGGAGTGAAAGCTAATACAGTACTGGGAGAGTTGGGGATTTGGGGGAGGGGGAATCAGCAGTTCAAAGTAGAAGATAAGATGTTTTGTTTAAGATTGCTTCAATATATATTTTTGTGACAGTGTAAGTGTACGCATTAACCTTAAACAGGATACTTGTCTACTTCAGTTCCAAAAATAAAATAAAAAGGCGGGGAGGGGATGGAGAGAGAAGGGGGAGGCGCAATGTTAACTTTGATCTATGATGACTATAATGTCCTCTATTTCTAACTTTAAAGCGAGAAGAACAGGTTCGGCTTCTGTTGGCCTGTAAGATTTTCAAATGTTATGTAGTTTTTAGATTCCTAGATCGTTGACGTATGAACTAACTTGATCAACGGTGGCCAAACTGCGGCTCTTCTGTGTTCACATTGTGGCGCACTTACAATTTAGAAAGATATGGTACAAGGATTACGGGAAGAATTCCAACCCACGTTAAATGACCCTTAATGCGTCAATGCGGCTCTCATTATATATATTAAAATGACTCAATAACTACAGGTCTGGCCACCCCTGTACTAAATCCTTGATGGATGCACTAGTTCGTAAATGGATGCACTAGATCGCTGATGAGTGCACTAGATCGGTGATGAGTGCACTAGATCGCTGATGAGTGCACTAGATCGGTGATGAGTGCACTAGATCGCTGATGAGTGCACTAGATCGCTGATGAGTGCACTAGATCGCTGATGAGTGCACTAGATCGCTGATGAGTGCACTTAATCGCTGATGAGTGCACTTAATCGCTGATGAGTGCACTTAATCGCTGATGAGTGCACTTGGCCGTTGACGGGTGCACTTGGCCGTTGACGGGTGCACTTGGCCGTTGACGGGTGCACTAGATCGCTGATGAGTGCACTAGATCGCTGATGAGTGCACTAGATCGCTGATGAGTGCACTAGATCGCTGATGAGTGCACTTGATCGCTGATGGGTGCACTAGATCGCTGATGAGTGCACTAGATCGCTGATGAGTGCACTAGATCGCTGATGAGTGCACTAGATCGCTGGCGAGTGCACTAGATCGTTGATGTATGTACTAGGTCTTAAATGGATACCAGTGTTAACAATTGTTACCAATGAAATGTTAATCTACCGAGTCTTGTAGGTTTGATGGATTCTTATTGTTGCAACGATTCTTTGTTGAACATACATCAGCAGCTTCCCATTCTAGTTCTCCAATTAAATTATTGTGTACCAAGTCCTCATTCAACTGTTACTCTCAACCCTTTCAGAATAATTCGTCTCTAAGCCTGATTAACATCAGAGTACATTATTTTTAAAAAGACGACATATTCTCCATTTGAGATACAAAAGCCAGCGATTCTATGCGATAGCTATCAAAGCCATTGTCCTATTAAATATTTACAGTACCATCCACAGGAGACATTGGTTTAATGCTCCGTAAGGACATCTTACGAAGTTTGCTACCGTTGTTATTTGGAAGTATTTACAATTTCTCGATACAAGCTGGAACATCTGACCGCTTTACCGAGATCGTGTAAAAAAAAAAGGTCTATCAAAATCACACTACACACATAAATGTTTATTAACATCGTCTCAGCGGTTAGAGAAAACTCACACACTAACAATCACCTGTCAATCATCTGTCTCAAGATACGCATGTCTAAGGCCGATAGGTCGAGAAAATCCAGAAGTCGACTCAACAGCCCACATCGATTAGCTGTGATCGAATCTATCCCCAACATTACCACCATGACGGGGACGAGAGTGACCGTTAATTGGGGTTTATGTCCACGGTTTGACTAGGCGAACAGTACATATCTAAGTAGTCCATTTATTGATCCGGACTGCAAGTAAGTTGGGCCTCGTCCAAGACACAATTTGGCGCAGCACCAGGCTGGCGTAGGGCCTTCGAGCAACGAATTCGGTAAAAGGGAATCAGAAAGGATCTGACCATTTAGGAAATGAAAGGAGACCTTATGGAAAACTCGGAAACTGGTGTTTGGTAAATCAAGAGCTATTCGTCTACAGGGTCGTGCTTTATAAAGTACTAAGCGTGCCAAAGATACAAGACTAAAAAATGAAAGAGATACAAGAATTGTTTCTGTTAAGTTACTTTTGAAAAAAAAAACGTGTGTCACAGCAAGAGTTGGTTCAACGAAAAACAGGCTTAAAAATACTTTAGCTAGCTTAACCACAGTGGGTCTATCTGCACTATGAGGCCATACAATAAGATCTCTGGCCTCCATATTACTAGATCGGAGCATAGCGACTTCAAGCATGTCTCCAGCAGTATTTTTAACACCGTGACATCCATCAATCGAACTCCACAGCAGCTAGCAACCCTTCCGTGGCACCTGAAACTCATGAACATATCAAATCGGAGTCGGCTGTCATACCTGTTATATATTTATATCCAGCCTTTCATTGCTTTCCCATACTGGGCCATTTCTATCGACTCGCTGGCACCGTTTAGTAATCTGCATAAATCATGAAAGCGATCAATTAAGTGGTATATTTGCTCAAACGTTATACGTAACAATCAAAAAAAGGTCCAAGAGACATCGGCGGTCCGCCAATACCACTAGCGACCGCTTTAAACAGGTGATCTCATATGTTCGCGGGGACAATCGAGCACAGGCTCAAACTGTGTGCACTATTCAACATACGACAACACACCGCTAGAATTTCCAAGGTGGTCATCCTGACAGGTGCGGTGGCCGTTAGGTCGCGGTGATTCGAGCTCCTCTGGAATGTTTCATGGGACCACAACAAAAACAAATGGCTTATTTTCACGGCACGATAGCAGCAGGCAGTTAACCAGAGTTAAGTCCAACCGCCGCCCACCCCTTCCGTTGGCAGAATTCTGCAGGTCAAAGTTCAGGACCTTCGTCACAGATAATGAAAAACATGTCGAATCAACAGATGAGCTAGGTGCAGCAAGGACTCTCAAACGGGAGTCATTTCTTCATCCGTTTTTTAATAAAGATTTTAAATCAACACAGCAATTAAAGTACGGAGCAACAGAAAATCAAATTAGCATATACTAATGAAAAATAAATGACATACCCAAGGTCTAAGTGTAAGGATATAATGTAAAAAGTAATTACCCTGTATATTATACATCGCAGTTACATTTCAGGTGTAGAGTGTTGGCTCCACTGGTTTGATGTGCGGATATCATATATTGATGTGCGGAGTGGCATCTCCTGTTTTTGATGTACGTCTTCTCTGTACGAGAGTCAAGACCACCGAGAGCTTCATCCGGAAAGAAGAGAGATGTGGCGCCACACACAAAAAGGTAAACAAACCCTAACCTTGAATGCACGCGCCCCACTCGCACCCAGACAACGTCGCACCCCAAGTCTTGTCTTAAGTATCGCTTTGTCTGTGGTGTGAGCTTTCATTTCAGCACCTCTGTGACACAAGAGGCCGAAGCGCCTTTGACTAACGGAAGGTGGTGCGGATCCAATTGTCTCAGTAGCGGGACCACCGTAGAAGAAAGAGCGCGGCTACAAGGGCGGTATCGCCGGGACCTCTGACTTGATTAAACAAATAGGTTACAGCATGCACCGCCCAGATGAGACCAGAAAACAAAGTGTCGAGTACGGAATCAACTCTTGCAAATGGACATTGTCTTGTCGGGCCATTGACCCTAAGATGACCCAGAATTAGGTCAGCATGTACTGGCCTTAAAAAAACGTGAAAGCGCAGAATAACCTACAAGCCATAAACAAACAGCGATGGAATGAACACAAGGTGGTATAATGAACACTGGGTGGTAAAATGAACACTGGGTGGTATAATGAACACTGGGTGCTATAATGAACACGAAACGTGAGATCATGACAAATGATGGGTGATGTAGTTAAATTTTGTCAAGGTTCTTCAAAATATTTCAAATCGTCAGCTATCATGCCACCAATTAGTGAATTAGAATAACATAGAGACTAATACGTTTCCAGTTTAATGAGTTTTAGCTATAGTGGAGACCACCATAAAAAGACAAAGTACATCAATCACAGACAGCAATATAGATGTATATTGGGATATGAAAGCACGGGATACAAACATGTCCCATTTATGACTAGATTGACTTCATTTGGTCAGCGCTTGTTGGCTGGGCCATGATAAAAACTATTTGAAACTCTTATATAAAAAAACATTTTGCTCAGTTTCACAAACATCTCGTTTAATGTTAGTTACATTACGTGGAGAAAAATGGCGTTTTCCGGAGTTAAAAGTGACAAACCTTGTAAGATTGCAACATGGAATTCTATACTTTAAACCCCTTAACCCCCGGGCACATATTTCCTACAATCCTCGGGCACACGTATCTGCGGGTGTACGCATAGGTTTAACGAAGGGTGAGACGCCTCATAAACCCGATAATATCCCACGAACTGTCGCAACACGATGACGCAGTATCTGACTAAATCTCTGTGTTTATCACATAAACTGGAAACGATCCATGTACATAAAAATAAACTGCACTTAAATGTTGTATTAAGGACAAGCCGACCTTAAGAAGAGAGATATTTAACAGCAAAGGAAAGGGGACGGGGGTTTGTTTAATTATAACATAGAATAGTTAAACTGCATCACTTCCACTTCTATGGATGATTTTGACACGACAAGAACGTCACAATATTGTCGATTGTTTGAATCCACAGATTGGTTCAAGCCAGGACGTGGGAAAGTCAATCCAATTCGTGACTGAAGTACTGGGCTGTATTACATGATTCTCATTTTATTTCTACATCATTAATGTAATACTATCCAATTATCATACTACTGTTTATTCACTTTCTGCCCGATTCGGCCCCTTACGTCGTAAGCCCTCTTCAGCCATTTACATCATATGCCCATTTTAACCCCTTACAATATGCCCCTTTTCTTGAGCCACTTACACCATCTGCCCTCTTCAGCACCTAACACTACTGTTATGTACAATACATTTCAAGAGAATATGTTATTACATAGATATACGCAATTCTGACACTAAAGAGTAGGTTTTTTTTTACAAAAAATACATTTCAAAGAATGCTTGTATGCTCTCAGACGTATTACGTCATGTCGACTATTATGGCTATCTGATATCCAGACGTTCTCTGCAATAGATAACTTGTAGCAGCGACTATTCCAACAAAAGAGAAGGCCCGCGTTAGGTTTCACTCGACACACTATGGGTTGCGAATGGTGTGGGGGTGAGTCACAGAACTAGCTGGTAAATGAGCCGATTATCACCAGCTGGTATTTCTCCGATAGGTTTTTTGCGGCGTGTAAAGACAACAACAGACGGTAAAGTGCAACCCGCGATGGTTTCACTGCATCACAGCCGTCAACAGTTTACACCACAATGGGGTCTGCTAACCTGCGACTTCACCTTTATTGGCGAGGAAAGGACTGAGTGGGGAAGGGGGGGGGGGCTTCACACGTTAAACTTAACTACACATAAACTCTGGGTTGTAGCCTTTTAAAACAATTCCTTAGATCTTCTAACTATTGGAGTCAAACATGAGACTACCAGCTGGTGATCACACCGATACTCGTGTGTGTATTTTAAAGACTATGCCAGCCAGAACAAAATAATATTCACAAGTATCGGTACCAGAAGCTCAGATTAAAGGATCGTTAACTCTGCCTGTCCCACTAGGTAAAATCACTATCTTCTTATTTACCAACTTAAATCAAGCTTCGTTTTCCTAGATCTGATTTTAAATATTTATGGTAGCATTAACCGACGGTACTTGCTGCAGGCTAGAAATCCTAAACTGATTTTACACGTGAGGAGATGGGAGATATTTACTGCACGTTCTTAAGTTTCATTTAAGTCGATACGGGCAACTTTTTCATGCCCTGCAGGCCCCCATAAAAAACTCAAAGTACAGCAGTTATCTTAAGTCTTAAGTTTTATCAGTGTGGCTTGACACAATGGTAGACACGAAAACAAAGGACTGTGCTCCTCGGAGTACGAAGGTGCTGTAAGGGAAAAAAAAACATCGGTCCAATACCTGTAACCTGATTTGAGAACCTTTACCACCTAATGTACCTCTACTACTTTTTTCCACAGAAAGTCAAACACAGATAAATTTATTAATGAAGTTTTCAAGTCAAAGCAGCAATATAACAATGGGTCCTACTATTAAGCCCCAAAACATATGCCAGTCATAACAAGCGAAAATCTGAAAATATGCGTAAAAAAGGGAGGGGGGACGGTCAAGCTAATTTACCAGCCAAATAGCCAGAACATGCAATAGCGCTCTGAGTCCTAGCGTTACACCGAAAGCACTTCCACCTAGTTACTATAGCCAGACAGCCAGCACAAATTGGATGTACGTGTGGCCAGATAGCTGACAGAGGCATTGCATCCATCACTTGTTTAGTCTGGAGACGGCGCTAAACAGGTAGACAATTGTATCAGCAAGTCCAGAGTGAGAACACTGTGCATCACGGAGGGACGAAAGCTGGGCCCCATCTCTACGAGGTGCATTGTTTACCTCGTCCATTCAACTCTGAATGCTAAAGTGATTCTCAAACACTAGTGAATAGTTCACGATTTTAAAAATAAAATTGAACTGAAATAAGTAACCCAATTAACATTTCGTTATGTGTTTATAATACGAACGTTGTGACATGGGCACCAGCATGCTGTTAGTCACGTCCCAAGGCGCTGGCTCAGTATTTTATTTCCAAATGGGAGACTTATTTTGACTATTGGTAATGGTATTCAAAAGAGAGCCCTTAATATCCCACTGACTGAACATTTCTTGGCCCATATTAAGTTTACGATTAATTCTCCCTCTCTGACATACATGCCAGATGTATGACCATTTGTAGTAAAGGAAGTAATGAATTAAAACAGTAGGTATCGTCAGCATGACTTCAATTGTACTGTTCTGTTGGACACAACAGTAGACAAACTTGGTGACATGAGAACTACACGAACAAATGTCACTTTTAAGATGTGGCTGGGTGGTTATTATTGTTATGATGAACCTGGTGAGTTGACTACAGCATAAAGTATTTGAAAAGAACTGAGACTGATTAGAATTCAATAACAGTCACTTAAACTGTAATATAACATTTAATTGTATGCTGATATGATGGGACAAAATAAACTTCTCCAACGTCCATGTGTTGGGTAGTCATAAATATCATTACTACTTTTCTTAAACTTATCTGGAAAATAGCCAGCATCAGAATTAAAAGAAAAGATTGATGACTTTTAAAAAAGACACAATAAGATTGATGTTAACCTAAACTAAGACGTTCCCATGTTAATCTCATCACTGACGCCTCTGGGATTTTTAACGCACCTTTTAATTAAAAATAATGTCAAGGCGGCTGTCTAAAGGTATAAAAAAAAACTCCCAAATACTTTATCAACACAACTCATTTTAGACATGTTGCCACTCTATTAGATTTCTAGAATATGTTATAAGGTTGTTGATAAACTTCTGCTAATGAGTTCATTCTTGGTCTGTCTCTGAATATACCAGCACTTTTTTTAGACTTTACAACTAACTCAAGTGACAAAGCATTGAGATTTTTCATAATTCGAGTATTCATGATTTTTTTTAACCCTTGCACACAAAAAGGAATGGGGAATGCTTTTAGAGTTACTAGAACGTATAAAACTCAAACCAATGTACTCTAAACGAGTAGATAAATATCTCTAAAAATGTGTAATTTATCTTTATTCAATGCCAATATTTGTTTGTTTTTTTTTGTGCAGAAAACTTTTATTAGATTTATGTTAAGATTAAGAAATTATAAAAGTAAATGTTTCACATTTGTGTTATGTAAATGTAATTTAAAGAATTGTCAGCTTTGTAAATATAAACTACCTTATTTTTAAACTTTCTCAAGTCTATACATTTTTCAAGTGATTGATGATCTGCACAAGGATTTGTATCAATACAGAGACAAAAGGCCAAGTTACAGTCTGAATTCAACCCATTTTTTTTCTACTAGGAGTTATTTCAAATCATGTTAAAAAATATGCCTATGAAATTATTTTTGTCTACAGTACAATACAACTTTTTTGAGTGTAAGAATAGGACACTAATAGCCTAAGGCGTGGTGGGCAAACATTTTTGGGCGAGGCCTGCATTAGTAAGATATGAAACATCAAGTGGTTGCACCAAAACAAAATTTAACTTCAGTTTAAGTACACACATACATCATATAACAAATTTATTAAGTTATCCTATATTACCAAAGGCTTTTGCTGGCTGCAATGAACTCAGTAGCGGGTGGGCTGTAGTTTGCCCAACCCTGAACTAAGGAGTATGCTAACCTTAAATTTAATCAGCTTAAATGTTATGTATAAGCATACCTGCTACAGGAATTTTTAAATAAAACACGACTGGAGGATAATCTTTGTTTATAAACTGAAATATTGAAATTTAGGGCCTCAAAATTCGTCGTTTATCTCTAACAACTATTTCCCATCTTGATTTTTGTTTAGCTGTATAGTAGGTAAAATGATAGTATAGGGCTAAGCTACCCCTAAATAGGACTAATTCTAGCTTAGTTTGGGCCAGGGCTTACATATAATAAAACTTATGAATTTTATGAAATAATACTCAATACTCAATACTATTACATAATATTATATTAAGACAATACTATTACATATTATATTAAGACAATACTATTACATATTATATTAATACAATGTCTAAGTCTAATATATAAATGTATAGAGTACATTTACAAAATATAATCTACAAATTATTTACCATCTATTCTCCACTACTAAAAGAAGACAGTTACAGTTCATTACAAATTAAAAACTACTGATGATGATAGTTATTCTCTCTGCACTCATAGTGTAATTTGTCAATTTGTGATTATGGCTTCAATTTTAATTTTTTAAAATACTCCAGTAAATTATTATCATAATTTTTTTTTTACATGTTAAGAATAATTTGTAGGCCTAATTTTTTTACTATAATTTTATTTATATCATAATAATAAATATTGGAAATTCTATTGAAACTATTGATAGTAGTTGAAAGCTAAGTTATTAAAATTAAATTCATGATTCATATTGAAATTCATAGTATTTATAGTGTGTGGTGGGTGAGTGATAGTCACTGATGCCTTTTTTACTAACTAGTGATACTGATACTAAAAAAATAATTATACCATAGATTTAACATAGCTTTTGCCCACATTTGACTGTAAACACTGTAGACTGTAGGTTAAATTTTCTAATTTTATGTCTGTGACTATAAACTATATGATATATGTTACTATATGAATGTGTAAGTGTAATATATAGTTATAATTATAACCTAATGTGCAGTATCCCCAAGTGTTCAATTACCCTGTAGTAACTAGCTACTAGTTTGAATCATGAATCTATGATAGATTTTATGAAAGCTATTTTTGACTATGACTATTTAATTTATGAATGATGGACAAGTTAAGCGTAGCCTAGTAGTAGGACCTTCTATGTAGAGTATAGACTATAGAAGTAGAGCTATTATGTTTAAAATGAGATGACCTGGGGCTAATGCTGGTAATGCAGTTTTTACACATATATTATTTCACAATGAAAATTATTTTTCTCGTAAGAACTATATGAATTTATTAAATACATTGTTATTGTTATAGTTATATGTTGTATTTTAGCTATTACAAATCTAATTTGTAATTCGTATTAATTTCTAAAGCATTTTTTCAGCTCTCTATGATACTTAATCCGGTCACAATTCGTTCATTTTGTTTACTGGGGCCGGGTTGCCAGATGTTTTTTACCCATGCCCATGCTAAAATAAATTCACTGAATTAAAGATCTTTTTAAAAATGTATAATTCATCTTTGTTATGTTCTTAGAATATAAATAAATATTTTAAAGACAATTTCATTTTTTAATTTGTTACTTGATGTATGATTGTTATTTAAGTTTGTTTTTAAGTGAGAAAATTTCATTTAGCATCTTCTTCGACTTTTGACAATCCGACTAGTAGGATGCTAGATAAACAAAATGGATGTATCTTACTCCAATTATGCCATTATGCAGCTTCAAAGTCAAAGGCTGAAAAAAGCCTTAGAATTAAATACAAATTACTGTTGTAATAAATAGTAATAGCTAAAATACAACATATAAATCATGTATTAAATTATTAAATAAATTAAAAACGTAAGTCGTAAGTTCTCAAGATGAAATTAAATTTCGCTGTGAAATAATATACAAATACAATTCAATGTAAAAAATGCAGGATTACCTAAAAAGTTAAATTGTTATCCTTAAAAATATAATATTTTGACTATGACTTAAATAGTTTCAATTGAGTTGCTAAACTAAACATTAATTATAAGATTAAGATGCAGATGAGTAGATGAAATGAGTGACAATCCCCACGACCCACGTAGTTAAAGTATAAAATAAAGTAAAAAAACAACAGTTTCTACAGAATAAAAAACAACTTTTACATTAATTTTTTTAATGAATATTATGCTTACTTTTTTAGATTTATGAATGAACTTTAAACTATGGCGACTCATTAGCTTAGAGTCTAAGTTAGAGTTGAGAGATATATGGCTTTGGCTTACCTTCCAATTTGATGGAAAAACATAGTCTTTGCCAGTACGGGGAATAAACTGTGAGTGTGATGGTGTGTCTATTTCTCCATTAGTAAATCCATATAGGCACAAAAAGGCCAGGAAGATACAATTTATCCTCCAAGGCATATTCCTCTGTTATGTAAGTTTATAAAGAATGTCAAAAGAAAACGAATGTTGGTTTAAATGAAGTTTCAAAATAAAAACACTTCAAGGATAGTAAACTTTTCTCGGACACTACTTCTCAGCCATTGATGCCTTCTCACTGAACAATGATCTTTTTACCTCCGCTTAGTTTGATAGTTCCGTTAGATGGGCTAGTAAAATGGTGTATAAATTTAAGTAGTGTCAAAACCCTGAGTACTTTTCAAATGAGAAAAACGTGATAGTTGATGAACTAGGCACGTTATATTTTATTTATATTACTGAATTTCTGACTGATAGAGCTAATTTCGGAAGCGGGTATTTTTCAGGACTATTTTTTACTCATTGTATTGAAGGCCTACGTCACTTCCCGATAGCACCGCTCCCTGCTCCTTACCTGAAGCATGAAATTCCCCAACACCGAAACGAAGAGTTGTGCGGTGAAACTGAATGAAAAGTCGGGATTGGTGGTGGGGTTGGGGAGAGAAAACGTAAACCACCTCCCGACAAAGAATTTGTAAACATTTAAGTTCAGCTATACGACTAATATAACGTTTAACTCTTTTCAATCCCATTTTTTTTTACACAAAGTCAAATATAATAGGTATTTATATTTTAAGTTAATTTAAATTATTCAAATCATCATTTAAGCGGAACACAGTTGTGTCAGTTGAAATAAGAATTGATGTTATATTTTAATATTTGTATTTTGGTTAAACAAAATCTTTAATAATAAAACTTAAAAGACTACTTCATCCGGCGCAAGTTTAAAAAAAAAAACAACAACATAATAACAGATTTTTTTCAACAAAAAAAATAAATACAAAAATCTAGATCTATTTATAGATAGATTATGTTTTAGTCAAAGTTTAACTCTTTTCTACGAGAAACTTCTATTTTATTATTTTGATCATTAATCTTTTTTTAAATTCCTTGTATAATTTTGAATTTTACTTCTTAATATCTTTAACTAATTAGGAAAAAAAGGAGGAACAATCAGTGGCCGCCCCGGGTGACACCTTCAGGGGTTACACCAACATATAAAATTATGTATGTTCCCGTTATTTGGCACTGTTAATCTCGGAGAAGTTCTATATGTTAATTTGTGAGGGGGTGACACCATGAGCTACCGCCCCGGGTGACACCAACCCTTTTAACGCCTCTGATCCCAACTTTCGCTGTTTCGTGGTTACGAACCCATTCCCATACGCATTATTCCGTATTTTTAAAATGTTTCCAAAAACAACTTTTGTTTTTTTATGGGGTAATGAATTGTTTTCTCTATTTGAAATCAAAATGTCATAAAATGTTTATTATTATTCGTTCAACCAAACAACTTTCGTTAGCGAATTTTTCTCATGAGGAAATTATAAATCAAGTCAGTAAGAGGCCGTCCATAAAGTACGTCATGCTATTTTTGACCATTTTTAACTCCCCCCCCTGTCAAAAATCTTGCCCCCCCCCCCTTTAAGTACGTCACACTTTCGTACAAAAATATATTTTTATTAACAAAATAATTAAAATTTAACATAAAACACCATGACGTCATACAAGGCCGGACATCCCCTCCCCCCTCTGGAGCATGACGTACTTTATGGACGGCCCCTAATAAAGCTAAGTAAGCTTAAAAGTTCCTTTTCAAAGCTTATTAGTGAGAATATCTCAGCCTTGCAGTGACGTAGCTATGGGAGGGGGATGAGGGGACATAAATCGAAAGTCCCCCGGGTCCCCACTTGAGGGGGCCCCAAAATTACTTTCAGAATTTTTTATAATTAAGCATTACGCTACCGCAATGTATGTGGGGCCCCAAAAGACGTTAAGTCCCCAAAGACGTTAAGCGCCCCCCCCCAAACCCCTACAAATTTCGACCTGCGCCACTGCAGTCTTGGTTGTCCCATGCAAATTCTGACTCATTTTTATGTTTCTTTTCAACTCTATAAATGATTGCTCTCTGCTGCAGTTTGTTGTCATCATTGAGAGATAGATGCGAAGTGCGATGTTACATTTGTAAAGGACTGTGTAAAATTTAGCTCATTCAAAAGCAGCAAATATTTTACCTCTGTACAGTGTACTGGTGCACGTGTTTTGAGTTTCGCATTGTGCTACTTCCTTTTCCTGGGACTGGACGACAATAACTTTTTTTAAGACATATGAAAATTAAACTATTTTTGAAGGTAACCAGTCTTCGAAATCACTTGAATATTCTTCCACTAACTTGGCTGCTGCCCATTGGACGGCGTCATTGCTGAGCTCAGTTAGGTTTGCAAGAAAGCCAAATTTCTCACGGATGTCTCTGTGTGCGCCTAACCGATGTTGTGGCGCTCAAGAAAGTTTGTCAATGATTATCAGATATACCGTCTGGGTGATGTCCCTTTATCAAACGGACACTTTCTCTTTTTGATAGTACTGAAAATGGTTTATTCTCTTTTTTTTCCAAGGACTTGTCCATTCCTTTGTCTTTATAGGAATCAAATTAAGGATGCTGTCTTTTAAGAAACTCAATGAGAAAATTCATATGCATTGCTGAATTCAAAGATATTCTCGGCTCTTGAAGGGATACATTCGTTTTCTGAAATCTTTCTAAAACTGTTTCCCGAGTTTCAAGTGTAATAGCAAGTTATGAATTATTAACAGACCTTACAGCATCATGTCGGCCTGACCATCTTGTGTAACACAAGGTTTTGTCAACAGGTATCAATTTCATGTGTTTTTCAAGTACCTGTCAAGTCAACGATGAGTAGAAGCAACAAGCCAGGAATAAAGATTGTGCAGAAGGTAAATCAAATATGACAGCACAACCTGCTGTACTTTTCCCAACCAATTTAAAGGAATGAGCTGTGAACGGCACATACTTGAGCAACACTGCATTTCTCACGAAGAATAGCCTGGACTCCGTTATACTTCCTACTCATATTTTCAGCACTGCCGTATGACTGTCCAAGGCATTTTCAAGGATACAAACAAACTTTTACCCATCTTTAGTATATAATATAATAACATTTAAATCGTTAGGACCACCTGGCTTTAGCCCGCTCAGCCCACCCCTTTCATCCGTCATAGGGGGAGGGGGTCACTTATCTGTGACGAGGGGGAGGGTGTGTTTAATAATGTGTCGTCATATAAAAACCGCACAACTTTAAACAAAAGTTCCACTTAAATATTTGATTGTTTACAATTTATTTAAGGACGTTTTAAATGGCTTCACGCATGTTACGATATTAGAGTGCAGATTTATACTAAATACGTGGTTTAAATGACAAAAAAATAATTTGCAACAGGATATTTTTTTTTGGCAATATGGCTTTTGTTGGTGCCAGGGTTTTGTGACGTCATAGCGGAAAAAAGGGTTATGTTCCTAAGTTTTTGTGACAAAGTAAGACGTGGGAGGGGGGAGAAGTGTGGAGTAAAAAATAGGCAAACTCACGTGACGTCATTCATGGACGGCCCTTTAAGTTAAGTCGTGAAGGGGTGACACCATGACCTACCGCCCCAGGTAACACCAACGACGACGCCTCTAGAAACAAGGACCTCTCATAATAATTGTATTGCCATTTTTTTTCAGATATTTAATGAAAAAGTTCATATATAATGGTTTTTATTTCACATTCATTTATTTTTAATTATGATCTATCTATTTATGGAAGTGGCTGAATTTTTTTGTTTTGTAATTTAAAATTGCCCCTGCTATCGTTGTTCAGATCTATAAATAAAGAATTAAATTCCAACCATTGTCGTTATCATGTATGTTTACACAACGGACAACGTATCGGAAATGCCCCGTCACAGAGGAAATTCCCCCCCCCCCCCCTTTTTTTTTTCTCTGCCAATTTATGAACTCATGAATTCAAGTTTCTGATCACTTCGTAATCACATTATATCGAATATCGATAGGCGGAAGAATCCCGTCTGCCACTTGTTGGGTTGTGACATGGATAGGAGCTATATTTTAGTCAAATGATTCATTCATGCGAGGCGTTATGTCGTACTTTAAATAGGTTTCGGATTGCCTACGGCGAGCAAAAATAACCGCCGCCTACCACCTTCCTCACAAAAAATGCAGTTGGCTCAAAATGTCAACCCTCGTTATTTAGAGAGGAAAAAATGAATCTTAATGACGCCTCTCCCCACATAAACTACTTTTTCCCGTGCCTTCTTTTATTATTATAATTTATTTTAAAATATATTTTTAATGTGAATAATTTGATTTTTCATAGGCCACTATTGCGTCATCCCCGCTCACCGTCAAAGGAAATCAAAAGAAAGTGATAATAATAATGATAAAATAACCTTAGTTTTATTAATTTAAAACAGCCAGTAGTAAAATTGTGTCACCGTTGAACTTAACGGACCTAGTAACATACTTTGAAATTATTCAAGGCCCCAGAGCTAGAAGGATCAAGTGTATACCATGTTTATGAGTCATGAAAGTCCCACGCTTTAAAATAAAATTTTAAAAAATATTTTCAATTAAAAAAAAAACAAAAACAAAAAAAACTATTCTACGGGAGCAGAACAAAATTATCTTTTCTTTTACAAAAAGAATAAAATGTGTGTGTTTTAACATATATTCTTATTATTATATTTACAGCAGTCTATAATGAAGAGCTAAGATTTAGCAAACAGGTTTTTTTTCTCTCTAATTTTTTTTAAAAGAAACAAAATTGTATGGGCTAAAGTAAAATACAGTAGATTAACATTTGAAAATATGAAGACCATAAAACTTAAAACACGTTGAGTGATTTTTTTTTTATATATGAAAAAGAGTAATATCGAACAACGTCCTGCGAATACTGCGACGAGGCAAGGAAGAGGGTTTTGCAGGGGGTGGCTATGATTGATGAGAAGAGGTGACGAGGAGCCATGGTCAAAAGTGGTGGCGATAATTTGGTTAAGTTTACTCCCAATTCATGTTAAATAAAAACTTCATGTTTCCTGTGAGGAGATCAAAAAAAAAATTTAAGAAAAAAAATAATTTAAAAAAGGGAAAACGTATTTTAAAGGAAATCGGGAAGTGAATTGACTCTGGAATGAAAAAATCTTTAGCCGAATATAAAATTGAAACCCGTTGAAGCTCCGCAGGGACCCATCTGTCATTAAAAAAATATTTGTCATCGATAACATTTGTTAAGATCGTGGAGCAATTCACAAATGTAACAGCGGTCTAATAAAAACCTAGTTCCTTTACTGACTTTCACGAACGCTTTTATGGAAGGGAAAGTGGAAAACCCAAACAGTTCTAGCTACTTTGGACTTCTTCAAGTGGATCAAAATAGAGATTCAAGATAAAGCTCACTCCTCAAGGGAAAGTTGATAGTGACCAATAGCCAGAGGCGTCGCTTAGGTTGGTGTCACCCAGTCCAGTGCGCATTCCCCTGGACCCCCTAGTGACGCCCCTGCCTACGCATATGCATACGGAGTTTCATGTCAGTTTGACAAGATGAAGTTTGTTGAAATTGAGATACAAGGTGAAGGTAACTCACGTTTAAATGAAGGAAAGTTGCAGGTTTCCTAATGGCTGCCAAGGATTAAATTTTCCTCGGTTTCGGAGAAGTGAAGGGAAAAAAAGAGATCATATTAATTAATCAACAGGAAGTAGGTCGAATTTGAGATCCAAGACGCCACCTTAAATAAACACGCCCACCAAAAGCTGGTTAGAAGAAATAAGCCCCCCCCCCCCCCCACACACACACAAATAAAATAAATCCTACCAACACTTTCCATACTTTCCATGCTGGTATCCATTCAGAAATACCCAAAAAGCCGTCTATTTATGCTTCTTTAAATTGATGGGAAAGCCATAGTAAGGGTAGTCCTTAAATTACGTCAGTAAACTTGGGGATGGAGGATAAATAAATCGAAAGTTGTTGAAAAAGGGAAGACACGTGTTTTGATGTCAACAATTATTTGATATGATTAGACCCATTTATTAAATGAAAATATAACTCATTTATAGACCTCCTTAATTTAAATTTAAAACATTTTTTAAAAATTAATAAATAAATAAAACATGATCGAAAGATGATTTTTAAAAATCGCATCATTATAATTGAAAATGATCAGAAAGACATCGGCTTTTAAAAAGATTTTTTTAAAAAAACCTTTGGCATATTCCAATCGCTGACAAAAGACAGGGAGAGGCAATTAAAGAATCAAACATGAGGGTTTTCCAAGAACTGAATGATGAATTTTACATTAATGACGTCAGCAGCTTTCATTTAAAAAAATGTTAAGCATAAAGAAGGCAATTAATCATTCATATCATCTTACTGCCATTAATTATCGCAAGAGATGAACATCTGCCTACAAACTTTGTTTTTAAAAAAAAAATATAATTACATTTTTGTTACTGTGATATTAAGACCTCCCACCATCAATATACGTCATTCGCTATGTATGTTCGTCCCCTCCGTTCGTAACGCTACTAATTTTAGAAAGTAGCTCACCAAATTAATGCATAAAAAATAGCTCTTTCCGAACGTACGCATAAATTGTTAAATATGGAATTAAATTAATAGAATAAAGATAAATAAGATAAATGAAAGTTCTGCATTACACATGAGTTTGATTCTGATGTGTATTCTTTTCAAAGTTATTAGATTTCAGCTGAAATATATGCATTTTGAAAACTTCCGTTATTTTTTTACCGGTAATACACTATTATAGATTATTGCTTACAGTTACCTAATCATTTTACCCAATCAAAAGCGCGGCGTCAAATCTCAACCTATTAAAATTTCCGTACACAGAAAACGCAGACAGTTCAAGAATAAACCCAAAAATAGGATAAGGGGCCGTCCATAGAGTGCGTTACGCTATTTTTACCATTTAAACTCCCCCTCCCCCTGTCACAAACTGTCACGAATCTCGGACCCCCCCTCCCCGTCACACTTCCCCCCTGTCACAAATCTCTCCCCACTCTGGAGCGTGACGTACTTAATGGACGGCCCCTAACAAAGAATATGGTAATCATGAATATTGAATTACATACACACCTCT
Source organism: Radix auricularia (assembly GCA_002072015.1). Classification (NCBI taxonomy): domain Eukaryota; kingdom Metazoa; phylum Mollusca; class Gastropoda; family Lymnaeidae; genus Radix; species Radix auricularia. Next base: position 868,227 of record MUZC01002185.1, read on the forward strand.
AATACTCTGAAGTCCAATATGAAGTGAAACACGTTTTAGACATACATGTGTAAATAATACATAGAAATCTAAATTATATTGTTATATTAGTTCTTCACCAGTCAAACGAAAATAAATTTTTCAAAAATTCCTTCCCCAACATTTTTCTAAATATTATTAGCTATTGTTTGGCATTTGTTTCAACACGACAGATGTTTTAAGATTGGCGAGAAATTGTCAAAATACTGAATTTTTTAAAGGTTTTTCTTTCGTTATTTTTTGGCCCTTGCACTTGCACATCCTTGAGACCTCCTTAACGTATTTTCTAAAGACCCGAATCCTCTATCTGGTATGGTTCAGGAGGAGTTGCATGATCAAGCTCAAATAGACTGTTCAGACATTTCAAATATATAAACGCAATTTTTTTCCACAGGAAATTGCGTTAAAAATATGTTACAAGAGTTCCACTTGGGAAAGATCTGATCCTCGACTCCCTGGTACTAATACTGGCTCAGACTTTGGCAGTGGCGTAGCTAGGGGGGGCGTAGGGGGCGGTCCGCCCCGGGCGGCACTCATCTAAAGGGCGGCATTTAGGGGCATTTGTGTGAAAAATGGAGCAATTTCCGACAACCGCCCTTTTTCTTTTGAAGGGGGAAAACCAAGATGAAACAAAAATACTCTTAATTTCGAATCCTAATTTACGGATTCACGCAACATCTGTTTGATTACATAGTGGTTGTTATAACTAACGCAAACCTGTTCAAAAATTAAACATCAAACCAAAAAAATGAATTGATTTGTTTGGAAAATTGAGCGGTATGCGTTACAAATGGCGCTATTATAAGAAAACTGCTTTAAAAAAAAAAACAACACATCACAACTAGGCCGAATAATATGTACTATTAATATCATCATGAAAGTTTTTGCGTGGAATTTTGACATGTGCAGAATGATGCGCTAACAAGTAGCTACATGACATGGTGGCTTAAATATCATGTTTAACTTGCAAGTAGTAATTTACATTACTGTTTCAGTTTTAGAAAACTATTTTAAGGTGACTTACTAAAAATTAAATGCATTTTGTTTTTATTGCATTCAAGTAGCACAAATAATTTGTGTTTTTCATAAAATATGTTTGTCATTGAAAATGCTACGTCTGTCCAATTAACGAAATGCGTAGATAATGTTGTTGTTTTTTTATTTTATGGAAAAATATTAAAATTTAGCGCAAGAACTTGAAAATATTCAAATCTATCCGTTAATAAACATCGTTATAACATAAATAATTTCGAAAATATATATTTTAAAATTTATAACGTCATGGAAAAAAACTGAAATCTGAATTAGTAACTAGTAAAATGAGATCAGATGCTGGAACTTTACTCAGTTCATTGCAATATTTTTCTTTTCTATAGAATCTCAATTTATGGGAACCCGTTTTCTTTAAAATAAATAATGCCAACCCATTTCATGTAACAAGTTATGTGCTAATACAGAGCGCTGTTACAGATTCTAGAGAGTTGGGGATATCAACTGAACGCCGTGCTGGAAGGAGAATAAGTATGAGTGGAAAAATTCATGACACGGGGTTCTATCTTTAGAGGAAGTCGTACAAAGAGAAATTTTTTATCCAAAGATGTAATTATAAAAGAAAGTAATAGAACCCACTGATGAGCTGCATTTCCTTGCAAGAAAATATTCGTGCATGATACCCTGTAATCTACGAATTGAAAATCTTTACCATCAAATAAATTTCTTTATTACCATTGACAAAGAGCAGTTCAAATTGAACGAAAAAGGTTCCAGGTTTTTATGGCTGCACACAGGGCCAGTCTTTGCAATTGTGGGGCCTTATGCAGCTTAGTATGCGAACGTGGATGATATCGTAACACGTGTGAAACCGTGTGAAACCATGTAAAACTTTATTAAATAAAGTTTGGTAATCATATATTTAAGTGGTACTTTCATTTAAATTTGCGAGTTTTGATGTGACTTCAAATGTGTGATACCCTCTCCCCCACATGTGTGACGTCATTTGTGGACGCCCCTAAAAGGGTGGCAAATTGGAGACCGCCCCGGGCGGCAAAAGCTCTAGCTACGCCACTGGTCTTTGGAAATGTTGATAAATGAACTTGGAGATTAAAAAAACAAGGGTACTGCGCAGAGCAGAAAGTTAACATGAAGCGACAAGGCTTTAATCTTGGTTAACAAGTTTTTCTAGTGTTAAAAAAATGGGCTGTCGGTGTTGTTGATTTTTCGTTTCTTCGTACATTCAGTCACGTGACAACATAGTATCTTTTATCTGATTTCATCTTGAGCTAAACGCTGTTACAGGTCTGATATTTTAGAGTGTTACTACGTATGATCCGCATGGATCACTGATTAATACTGATATACAATTTTGTCTCCGTTTTTATAATAATGGCTATCGGATTACGTTAAAATAATCTCTGCTTTTATATACAAATGGCATACATCGTTATGTATGTCAACTTATCTTTAAATAGTAGACGATACTTCTATACAGAAGAGTATTGCTTCCTACGTTTATCCATGGTTTGTTTCCTGCATTCTTATTATATTTTAATATATTGATAAGAGGTTGATTTTCCTGGTTTCTTCAATCAGTTATTTTTCGTTTAGAATGTCATATTTTGCTAAGAATGTCATATTTTGTTTAGAATTTCATGTTTCGATTTAAATGTCATATTTCGTTTAGTGTGTCATATTTTGTTTAGAATGGCATATTTCGATTTGAAAGCCATATTTCGATTTGAATGTTTATATTTCATTTAGAATGTCATATTTTGTTTATGTCATATTTCGTTTAGAATGTCATATTTCGTTTAGAATAGCAGATCAACTAAGAGACCATCAAGCAGGTCAAGGTCGTATAGTCCATAATAAATATTAGCCCATGGCATGGACCCTAGCATGCAACCTTATTTTGGTCACTTGTCAATACATCCCCAACGCCAAATATGAAATGACCGCCCATTAATTTCAACTTTAACACATTGCTACACCCTGCCCGAAAATTGTGCACTAGGACTATGGATCCAGAAATCCTTAAATAAAGGGAAACAATCCAAGTAAATTTGTAGAAATTAATATTTCGTTTTATTTCACCTGCTTACCGTCGTGGCCATTAAACGAGTAAAACTGGCTTGGATACAGTGAGTGGTGTTAGAACAACGTTTCAGATACCTAATATATCCTTGTAGTTTCTTAACGTCCGAGTAGACATAATCAGAGACTTCAAACCAGAGGCGTCACTAGGGTTAGTGTCACCCGGGGCGGTCGCTCATGGTGTCAACCCCTTACGACTTAACTCATAGAGCTGCTCCGAGTTTTCCAGCGCCAAAAAACGGGAACGTACAGAATTTTGGTGTCACACCCCTTCAGGGTGTCACCCGGGGCGGCCCGCTCTCGCCCCCTAGTGACGCCACTGCTTCAAAAGTTTATTGGTCAGCAACCGTATCGACTTTACATGCACGGGGAGAAAGTGTGTAAAAACTATCGTGTAACACTCTTGGCATCATTATTGCTTTTAAAGCGCTTTTGTCTAGTCTAACATGCTCATCGAACATTTTTCAACTCTTTTTTTTAAAGGACAAATATATATCTTTGGATATTTTATAAATGTCGCTGTACTGCTCTCAAAGGACTATTTCATAACTAAGGCTCTATGGCAGGGTATATCTAAGATAAGATAAGATAATTGCGTCCACAGACCATGAGAGATGATCTGTTGGCAAGTGATGCAGCCACGGCTATAGGGGTTCCACGCATTACCCCAGTCTAGTTAGGTACCCATTCAGAGCTGGGTGACTCGGGGACTCCTCAGGCCCCGGGAACAAATCCTCGCCTTCGTGTGGATTCGAACTCGTGACCATCGGTACGACAGTCGAGCGCGCTACCACTCGACCATCGCAAACTTGTTTGCCCGATACCCCAAAATATTAAATCGTCTTCATTAAGTCTAAATTATGCCCCAAAGAGTTCCCTTTTAACCCGAATGGGGTAATTTACCCCTGTTCGCCAACCCCTGCTCTGTAGCCTAAAGGAGGGCACTCTGAGGATCTGATAGAGTTCTACTTTTAAACAAAATTTTGGGGACATTTTGAATAGATGGGAACCGCATGATACACACTATGATCTTTTAAAAAGATTAAACCAGTTAACGGTAGCATTTCATTGTCAGTCAGATAACACCCGAAATGAAGAAATTAAAACTCTTCTGTAATTCAGAAATAATTTCATTGCTAAAGCTTTTTTTTCTTTCTAAAATCAATGGGTAAATTACATGAGAAACTATACAACTCAAGATTGATGATAAATTGTTTCTTTTAATTTCCTGATGATTTTTTTGAATGAACTAACAAAAAATCATATAATTTTAATAAACCAAGCACCATACACATTGGAATGTTTTTATAGTTAACACTTATCATTTTGTAAATAATCTAGAGGACATAAATTGTCATTTCTATCACAGACAATGCAAAAAAAAAGTCATTAAAAATTTGGGATAAAAATTCGGATCACAAAATTTAGGTGTCACATAATCTAGTGCAGTGGAGACATAAATTGTCATTTTTACCACAGTCAATGCAAAGTTGGTCATAAAAATTTAGGACCAAATTCGGATCACAGAATTTAGTCGTCACTATACATCAATACTATTTTCTATATGGGGGTGGGGCGTGCATACATACTCAAGTGTTCTTTAAAAATAAGCATCTACTGAATGGGAAAGTAGGGATATCAGGAAAATGTCGGAGTGGAGGATATAAGTATCAAAATGTTGGCTTTGAATAAGTTTTAAAATTATCAATTTGTTAACAGAACAAACAGATCTGTTTTGTTTTTTTTTTTACTTATCTCATCAAACAATAAATTATGTCCCTTCTAAATGATGATTGATGGCCTAAAAACATGGAGATTCAGTTTAGAAAGAATATCACTTGGGCTAAGAGAATGGCATGGTAAAAAAAATTGTTTTAGGTAATCTGTGTAACTAGCAAATCTCATTTTCAATAAAATATTTTTAAAAACAACGGTGTGAAATATTTGTATGCTACAGATCATTGAGTGACACAGAATCTTGTCCTCGCATGTTCAGAGAAAGAAGAAAATTGTGGGCAATGGACGTTTGCCATCAAGGTGTCAATAAAGAAGAGTGAAAAACTTGTGTAATGTTATGAACACAAGATGAGAGTAACACAATAAAAAAATATAGAAAGAAACTAAAATGTTGGCCAAAAGCCTTTCTCAGTAGACAAAAACCTCACATGGAAAAAAATTATAGAAAAATACTGTAGATTCTGGCATATAAGACAACCCCCTTAATTTTCCTCTTAAACTATAGGCTATCACTGAATTAGAGCAACTCGCTTCCAACACACTTTAAGCTTGAAACTGGCGTCATATTTTGTTCTTCTTGCTGGTGGGGATATGATGGGGTCTTGACTATTAGCCATTTGTATGCTATACTGTATTACGCAACTGGTTCTGTACTGTATGATCAGGTACAAATTATATAAGACGATACCAGGTGTATAAGATGACCCCAGACTATTGAGAAGATTTTTAGGGTAAAATGTTATTAAATGTTGTTTTAAACACAAGAATATACGGTAAATAGACATTGTTTAAAGCCAAATTTAAAATATTACTTTGAGAGCACATAAGAGTTTTTTGTTATAAATAAAATCAATTAGATGATTGATCAGATATTAATTGATACATTTCAATTAAAGTCTGAATATTTTTGACAGGATTTATGTTTTGGCATAAAAAATATTTTTAAAAATTTTAAACAAAACATTGTAAATGTATTCGCTGGTATAAATATATAGCATTCTAATAAAAATATTCATAGAAAACAGTAGACACATCAATGTACCATTGAAGAAACTGGCATTCATAAATCCCATTAAAATGGAAACATCATGTTCAAATGAAAAGATAAGAGGTAGTAATACAATAGAGTAATGAGTAATGATTGTACAAAAAATATCAGCTTGATTTAAAACCATATTTAAAAAAAAACCATTATATTTATATGGATAAGTAAAAACATGGCCAAAACATATGATCAAATAAAGAATATAAAAATGCATATACTAAATGAATGAAGTTATTGTTTAAATTATAGGAATATTTAATATTTAGATATAATTTTTTTTCTTTATGTTTTACTTATAATAAAGACTGTTTAAACTGGCCTCTTAAATTTCATTTCAATATGAATAAAGAAGCAGAATCCCTCAATAATTTGAGATGATCATGATAGTCATTGTCTTAGTATCAACATACAATTTTCTACATAAGTTTAAGTGTTTATTTAAAAAGTTTAACCATTAATAAAAACAGGTTTATATTGGAATAAATATTTTAAAGTATATATTACTATATATGGATATAAAAATTACACAAGGTGGAGAAGCAATTAAACAAAATGGTTTTTATTATAAAAAAATATGTCTTGATCGTTAGAAATTGCTTAAATTTCTCAAAACTTCATTGAAGAAAACATTAATAAAAATGTTTATGAATAATACAAAAGACTAGTAACAAAAAATTGTCCATCAATTATAGAAACTCATATGTTTCAGTCATACCAACATAACTTTGCAATGTGACAATTGTCACCATAAAAGTTTGACAAAGAACAAATACAAATTTATAGTTAAGAATTTTTGAAAGTGTTTCAAGTATGTCAAGTCAAAGATTTCGAGTTGCCCACTATGGAGAGTTGAGGTCATTTAAGCAATGTTACTAATTCTTTAAATATTTTTTTCTTTAATTTTTGAAATTTATTTTGTCAAACTAAAATGAATATGCATCACTTCTGAGGAACAAGTTTCATCAAGTCCAAGATTCTTTAAAGAGATTTGTTTTTACAAATCTTTTGTTCAACAATTAAACAATTTAAAACTTTGGTTGCTATTTTTTTTTATAAACAAATAAAATACATAAATTATTATGAATAAAACATTATATATAAATTAAATAAAAATTAATCAATACCAGTGAAAAGAGACCAAAAGTGGGAAACAAGAAAACTTTTTAAAAAACCTTTTGAGGCTGTCACAACAATTCCTCTTCCAACTGATGCATCAAATCAAGTTCAGCTTGGTTGTACTTTGGTGGCTGCTTGTAGCTAGATCAGATGGAAGTAAAGAGAATAAACAAATAAATTTGTGATTGCTTTAAAAAAATCAAGTCATTCAAAACTTCCAACCATAATTTGTTTATGAAATGAAGTGTCTTAGTCTTATTTCAACAGGTTGCGGAATGTTTCAACATTGAAAAATTGTGAGGATAGCCTTTGTAAAAATATTCATGGCTGAATATTTACATGAGCGCCAGTATCTTAAAATTTATTATAGTACTAATGATCTCATTAATTATAATTTAACCCTCATTTCAGACCATGACGGCCTGTGGGGCAAGTGAAGTAGCATTGGGCCACCACTAATGAGCAAGGGATTGTGTGGCTAGCAAAATGCCCGGGGGCTAGAACCCATGACTCTCTTTTAACCTCAGTTTGGCAGTCCAGCGCCCTACCACTTAGACCACCCCCATTAAAACAATGTATCTCAATCTCAAGCACTGACTTAAAATAGTAAATGGAAAAGACGTAAACAGGGTAAGGGTTAGCCTGACTAAGTTTTTTATTTTTTATATTTCTTTTAGTGAGTGAGAGCGGATTTTCCTATGCACAGAGATCAGGCTGTTTCTGGCACGCTCCATGGGGCTCTCTATTTCCAACACTATGGTGCACAGTTGAGTTATAAATTATTGTCATGATATTGACGCCCTTCCGTGGTACTGGGTTGAACTAGGATGTTATTTCAAAGATGTGATTAAACTTTTAAAATGAATTGAATCATGTTCAATACACCAAATGTCCAGTGTTTACTATATGTTTTCATCAGAGATTCTATAAGAGTTGACGACGCTGGTTGATATCTGTGGCAAAGGGAGGACCCAGATCCCCCCTAGACAATGGATCCACCACAAGCATGCATGTCACTTCGTTGACCAGCGCTGTTCTTGAGAGTTTACATTTTCTCTGCAAAGAACTTGCTCAGTTTTTCTGCCACTTGCTCAACTCTCATATTCAATGGGGTTGATTTCTTCTTGAGAAAGTCATTTACCATACAGAACATCTTATGACAGTCAGTACCTGCAGCCTCGATAAGAGACTGAACATGTTCAGATTCAGCTTGTCTGACAGCTTGCCGATACTTATTTCTTGCCTTCAAAAACTTCTCTTTGGAAGTTTCGAGACCACTTCTCCATCGCTTATCAGTAAGAAGTCAAACCAACTTAGCTTTCTGAACTAAAGGACAGAACCAAGGGAGACCAGCTGTGTTACTGACACACTTTTTAGACTTTGGGTTTATGAGTGTCCTGCAGAGAATTTATAATTAAGAATGGACTTGTTTATTAAAGACACCATGGCTACTTACAAGGAAAAATCTTCTTTTCTCTTCAAATCAACATCATCCAAACTCTGACCTGTAGGCTGCAGATAACGAGGAGTGTTGAAATCTGATTGATAAAAAAAAATATTAATTAGTAAGAAAATTTAAAAGGGAAGCTTTAAGTAATACGTGTGTTATGAAGAATGTTTCCCTTAAAGTTTGGTTTGTCTGCGCGGAATAAAAAAAACTCATGTGCAAAATTTTTACACCCCAAAAAACACGGATGTAATTATAATATAATCCTATCAAAATATTCAGCTCTGTAAATCTAAACTTCTGTGCAGCATATGTCAGGTATCTGCGCAGCTAAAAGAAATATTGATTATGAATAACTGTTACCAAAGTGTTGAAAATTTCATCATCTCTAAAAGGAGGGTATTTTTTTTAAAAACACAACCATTTAATGAATTATAAAATGATAATTATGATTTTCTTGAATGACCTCATAATTTTGGAAATGATTTTATTGTTAATCTGAACTTAGTTTTTCAACTAAATATCCTACATGTGGAAGAAGTCAGGAGTTACGAGTTTGAGCTCTTCATGGGGGTTTCCAGAAGACCCCTTCAGCTATCTGGCCCCTTCCTCCAATGGGATGTAACAGCTGAGAAACCACTCCGGAGCGATCGCTTCTGAAACGGCCGCCTGGGCATCCAGGACATGATGTTGAAAATGCCTCCCACTAAAAGTGAGCTCACAAACAAGGAGTGGAATTTTCCCTACTTTGACTTGCTACCACTTTAGCGACATCCTGGCAAAGCATATGAGTCTCTATGTTTAAGACTGCTGCAAAGCGGGGTGATTGTCAATGACCTACCGAGGGCGTAACCCCGACCGGAAGGTTTCCTAAGAGCTGGTGTCCGAACCGTTTTTGCAGTTCCTTTGGCTAAACCGTACTGGCACTCCAGGCCCTAAACCGCTACCGCTCGATAGTAATGCTAGTAGAATAAGGGGGCGAAACGGTCGATTCGGAGTATCCCGACCCTCAACGAGTACTATGGTTTTCATCATTGGCAATTTTTTTCAACAAAATAAATATCTTTTATGTTAGTTCAGTCATTGTTCATGGCATTGACATTAACCACATTATACACCTAATTGTAGTTGAATATAATAAGAAAACATTGAGCAGACTACACAAAAAATTATTTATCTTACCATTGGACACTGTTACAAAATCTGTTTTTTTTACATCCTGTAGAAATAAATAGGCTTCATCTTATTACAAAACTATTTTAGTTGGTGTTTTAAAAAAATACTTTAAAAGCTCTTTCTTTTTAAATAAGATACCACTAAAATTTAAGTTTTGAACAAATTGAACACTAAGAAATCTGGGTAAGTAACTAAAAAAAACGAATAACACAACAAAAAATATGTCAGCTTACTCCTTTGTTTACAGCTCGAAACTTGCTAGCATCAAAACCTCTGCTGGGAGATGCCTTATTAAATAAATATTAAAAAAGCAGAATAAGAAGATTATTCATGGAAATAATTTGAAATGAATTCTTTTAGATTAATAAACATAGAAAACCTGATTCTAAGATCAATTGAACCAATCAGAAACATACACACAGTGGGGGGAAAATCTGGAAAGAGCAATATAAAAAAAAGTGAATGCTTCCACCAAAACTCATTTGGCATAAAATATGGATCTTACAAAGGCAGGATACTGACTTAAGTGTCAGCCACACGGTTCATAAGACTGGTGGGCATGGTTTCTTCATATTGAAAATGACAAGGCCTGATAGCGGGATGAAATCCCATGTCCCAGCTTTGTCCAACTTAACTCAGCTAACAAGTTAAGTTTAAGTTGCAGCGGTGATAGGACTAGGACTCAGGACAGTCCAGGTCATAACTGTTGGCATTGGCGAACAGTCTTCCTAAGTAATCTTATTGACTTATTGGTTCTTTTGCAGGCTTTTCACACTTTGCCATTCAATAACTTCTTTTTTTTTTTTTAGCCTTATTAATTGCAGTCCTACCCCATAAGTTTTTTTATCACCATCTTTTTAAAAAAAAAATTACAGTCAGTAGACTAGTAGATTTTAAAATTAAACTTTTCCACACAAAATCATGAATTAACTTACATTTTCCAAAGCTTTATCATCATCCCTTTCATCATCATCAGACGGCCACTCATGAGGATTTCTGATAATTGTCTTTTCACGTATCAGAACATCTTGTTGGAGTTTGTACTGTTTTCTCTGCAATCGTTGTGCGTATGTTTCAGGTAAAGACTGTGCACTTGTATTATTATTACTTTGACTTTGGAAGCCATGTGCATATTGATTTTCTTTGTCACTTTCTCTCTTCATTTTCTGCTCTTTGTTTTTGTCATTTCTCGACTTATCAGACGCCGATGCTGCTACCGCTGTTGGTATTTTCAAAACTTCGTCGAGATCATCTTCAAAATCGGAATCGTCTTCAAACTGAATTCTGCCATCGTAATTAGTACTAGTAGTTAATATTGTATTATTTCTTTTCCCATTCGCGCTTTTATTATTTCCTTCTGTGAAATGTACACCTGTTCCTATCGGTTCGGGTAACATTTTTCGACTAGAGCCATTTACAACTTCATCTTGTTTGGAATGTGACGAACTAACTCCACGATTTCCTTTTCCTCCGTCTTCATGTTTATTTACATTAGCAACAGGCTTCTGAGTACTTTTAGAAACATTTTCTTTTCTTGATGTCTGGTTTCCACCTTTGCTAGATCCAGATCCCATTTTCGGTATTATTTTAATTTCGAATACATGTAAAATGACAATGATCTTCGTAGAGCAAATTGAAGATATATAGATTAGTCTGTACACTTTAACTTAAAGTCCCCTGCTTCGACATGGTGGTTATTTTTGCGAGTCTTCATTGGACCATACTATTAAAGTGTTTTCTGGGTTAAATTGTAACCTATGACTAGAAACATGTATACCAATATTGACAATATATAAAATGATTACTCTCAAAATTATAGAAAATTAAATAAATATTTTCAAATTTTATAAACTTTAAAAAATATTTCAGGGAGATATTTTTAAAATTTTACATTATGTTCTAGAAATTCTCTTTTGAAATAAAGTTTTGTTAACTTAACACCCCTTGAAATATATAAAAGTTCAAAAATTCGATTCGTCCAATTGAAGGTCAATTTTGAAGCACCCATTTCCTAAACCGAAAAGTGAAAGACAGTTCCAAGATATTACACGTACAAATGGAATAATTTTAAACCTTCTCTAATCTTTAACAATAACGGTATACTGTAATAGAATATCCAGTGGTGGTAGCATTGGATAAAAAAAAACATAAAATTAATTTTTGTAAAGAAATATGCCTTTAAAGAAATTAATTTGCTCTATCCAGTTTGTTAGAGAGCACCAAATCATATTTAATCTATTCATTTTTTAAAAAAAAAAATAATTCTTTAGCCTACTGTCTACTGCTTAAAATAGTAGAAAATAATGTACAAATAAATTTAAAATGAATCGTATTTTTTAAAAGCAACCTTTTTAATTCCATGAATTTCAAGGTGTGAGTCAAAGTGTTAGTGCGCTGCGGCACTAAAAATTCCAAAATAAAAATAATAAATCGGTCACGGGTTCAAATCCTGGTTCTGGCACCCCTACGGGTAGATGATGCTCGTTAAAACCTTGGCTGGTAGTTCATCTAGGAGAAGGAAACTCCGAATACAAATCCTCCGCTGCCTTGCGGCTATACCTGCCTTGCGGGAAAGGCTAAGGGAGTAAACCCTGAAAGAAAATCAGGAATTGGAGCACCTACAGGCGGTCTATACATAAGACTTATGTACATACCGGCAGCTCCTGCGACAGCTGACAATGGCAGCCAAGCTGCATCGACGCAAGTCGTTCCCTTGGTTACACCATTGACGTGGAGAGGGGGGATATGCTGTGTGGGCAGCAGCTAATTCTCCATAATACCCGCCCAGGCTTGCATCACCTCTGGAGAGGACACTCCAGCGTCGCCGCAAGGTGTCGACAAAACACGGGAAGCAGCAGTTACCGTGCTATCCCGTCATGATTAATCGATAGACAACTCAAAAGGCTAAAGATTGACATAGCATGCCTTCAGGAGACCAGGCTCCCAGACAACGGTTCACTCAAAGAGGCCAATTACACCTTCTTCTGGCAAGGCAGATCAAAAGACGAACCTAGACAGCATGGTGTGGGTTTCGCTGTTAAAAACACTCTTCTACCATCCATTGAACCCCCGTCATCAGGCACGGAGAGGATCCTTACTCTAAGACTCAGAACAACTGCGGGCCCAGCAAACATTCTTAGTGCGTATGCCCCAACACTCTTTTCAACTCCGGAAGAGAAGGACCAGTTCTATGGAGCGTTAGACCAGGCAATAGCCAGCATCCACAAAGACGAGGCAATCTCCTAGGAGATTTCAATGCTAGAGTGGGGAGCGACCACGAAGCCTGGCCCACCTGCCTTGGACTCTTTGGAAGAGGAAAGTTAGATGAAAATGGACAAAGGCTTCTGGAATTGTGCTGCTCACGAGGCTTGTGTGTTACCAACACTTTCTTCAAGTGCAAGGATATACATCAAGTATCTTGGAGACACCCTCGATCCCACCAATGGCACCAGCTGGACCTCATTATCACCAGGCGTGCACAACTAGCAAGCGTCCTACTCACTCGCAGCTATCACAGTGCCGACTGTGACACGGATCATTCCCTTGTCGCCAGCAAAGTACGAATAATGAGGAAAAACTCGTACCACACAAAGAAAAAGGGAAGTCCACGCATCAATACCTCCTGCATGAAAGACCCTGCGATAGCGCAGCTGTTCAAAGACAAGGTGAAGGAAAGTCTCTCAAAGATGTCCCCATGCGTCACCATTGACTCCAAATGGACGCATCTGAGAGACATAATCTATACATCCGCAACACAAGCCTTTGGCAAAAAATCTCACAAAAACACGGACTGGTTTGATGAACATTGGGACGAGATGAAACCTATCACTGAAGCAAAAAGGAAAGCTCTTATGGCTTACAAGGAAAAGCCTACACCCGACAATTTGCATGCCTTAAAAACAGCTATGTCACTTGCCCAAAAGGTTGCACGTAAATGTGTCAATACCTACTGGCTTATATGCTCTGTTCCAGTATACAATCAGCTGCAGACATGGGCAATGCAAAAGTCATGTACGAAAACATCAAAAAGGCAACGGACCCATTGATGTTAAAAGTTGCTCCCATAAAGTCCAAAAGTGGAGAAATTATTGAAGACCAGGCAGCACAGCTAAAACGGTGGGTTGAGCATTATCTGGAATTGTATTCAACAGTTACCACAGTCTCCAGCATCGCTCTAGATGACATCCCAGATATGCCACTCATGGAAGAACTTGATGTCGTGCCCACACAGGAGAGCTGAGCAAAGCAATTGACAGCCTAGCTTGTGGAAAAGCGCCTGGGAATGATGGAATACCACCAGAGGTTCTAAAGAGTGGCAAGACAACTCCAACCATTGCACGAGATTCTTTCTGTCCCTCTGCTGGGAACAGGGCTACATCCCCCAAGACCTAAAGGATGCAAATATAGTGACACTATATAAAAACAAAGGTGATACAAAGGTGATAGGAGTGATTGCAATAATTATCGCGGCATTTCACTCCTTAGTATTGTAGGAAAGACCTTTGCCCGAGTTATACTAACACGTTTACAGAGCCTAGCATCCCACGTCTATCCAGAATTTCAGTGCGGTTTCCGGTCCGGTCGGTCTACCATAGACATGGTGTTCTCCATACGACAGCTCCAGGAAAAATGCAGAGAGCAGCAGATGCCACTATACATTGCATTTGTGGACCTTACAAAAGCCTTCGACTTAGTCAGTCGCAACGGGCTATTCCAAATACTGGCAAAAATTGGCTGTCCCCCTCACCTACTTGCCATCATAAACAGTTCCATGAAAATATGCTTGGCACAGTGCAGTACGATGGAGCTAAGTCAGAGGCCTTCCCTGTCAGTAGCGGAGTTAAACAAGGTTGTGTACTCGCACCAACACTCTTCGCAATATTCTTCTCTGTACTTCTTCGATACGCGTTCAAGGATAGCAGTGAGGGAATCTGGTTACATACCAGAGCTGATGGAGGACTTTTCAACACTGCTCGCCCCCGAGCCAAGACCAAAACGACGGATGTCCTAATTCGAGAGCTACTATTTGCGGACGATGCGGCACTAACAGCACATACAGAATCTGGTTTGCAACAACTCGTGTCAAGCTTCTCCAATGCCTGCAAAGAATTTGGTCTGCAAATCAGCTTGAAAAAGACAAACATCATGGCCCAAGACACTCGACCTCCTCCTACCATAAATATCGATAATGAAAACTTGGAGGTTGTGGACAGCTTCACCTACTTGGGATCCAAGGTCTCCAATACACTGTCCATTGAAGAAGAAATAAACAGCAGAATTGGCAAGGCAGCCGCAACAATGGCTAAACTAAATAAGCGGGTCTGGCAAAACACCAAGCTAACGGAGAAAACCAAACTGTGCGTCTATCGAGCCTGTGTCATCAGTACACTACTATATGGGAGCGAGACATGGACCACTTATACATCACAAGAGCGTAAGCTTAACAGCTTCCATTTGAGATGCTTGCGCCGCATCCTTGGTATTAAATGGCAAGAAAAAGTGCCTAATAGTGAGGTACTAACGCGTGCCAATACCCAAAGCATGTTCTCAATTCTTAGTGAAAGACGCCTGAGGTGGCTAGGACATGTCAAAAGAATGAGCCCCGGCCGCATCCCGAAGGACCTCCTATATGGTGAACTTGCTTCAGGAAAGAGGAAAACAGGTCGCCCACGCTTGCGATTTAAAGATGTCTGTCAAAGGGACATGAAAGCAGCCAAAATACATACAAGTGACTGGGAGTGTAAGGCAGAAGACCGATCTACGTGGCGCACAGTTGTCAAAGAGGGCGTCATAGTAGCCGAGGAGCGAAGAATGGAGGAGGCTGCAGACAGAAGAGCTAGGAGAAAGGCCAAAACATTTGGAAGCACAGAACTCGTGTGTAAAAACTGTGGCAAAGACTGTCACTCAAGGATAGGACTGCACAGCCACTCGAGAATATGCAACCCAACCCAACGGTGATGCTCCATCGTCTCACGAGACGGAAGGATGCCGGAGCATACAATATGATAATTACTAAGGCAAAATATAAATAAAGTAGGATAAGTCCTGTGGGCCTGTGGAGCCGTCCATAAAGTACGTCACGCTCCAGGGGGTGGGGGGCGAGGGGAGAGGGGTTTATGAAAGTGTGACAGGAAGGGTGTCCGGCCATGTGTGATGTGTCGGTGTTTGATATTACATTTTTATTATTTCGTTAATTTAAAAATATTTTTGTTCGAAAGTGTGACGTATTTTTAGAGGTACCTGGTTGTAGATTTGTGACAGGAGGAGGGGGAGTTTAAAACGTGTAACAATGACAAATAGCGTAACTTACTTGATGGACGACCCCTGTAAAGAAAAATACGCAACAGTGTGACAACTCACAACAGAACAAAGAACGTATCTACAAGAAGCCATATTTTGCAATCAATATATTCAAAAGAAACATTTTTAGAAATTTATATATATATTTTAAAGCAGCAATGCCATTTAGTGTAGTCTGTGTATGATCCATACATATGAAGTTTATACAAAACATTTCAGGCGCTTCTTCTGTGAAGAACAATCTTGCGTTCTAAGTTCTTTTAGAACACACAGTCTGTGTCACAGAGCGTGCTCGTCTGTTGGCAAGTGACGCATCTTTTACAGGCCACGGCTATGAAGTGCCTTTGCTTCCTCATTGTCAAGTACCCATTCGGACTTTGGTGAGCTCAGGGAAAATTGCCATTTATTTATTCTTTATTTGAATTTATTTTTAAAATTTAAAGTTTACTGACTCATTCCTCTCTTTTATAATGGGGTGTTGTCACTGTTGTCTTTTTGATTTTTTAAAATTTAGCTGACTAGTAGATGTGGCTATTTTGATTACTGAACTAATAAGAGTAAGAGTGAGCCATTGTTGTTTCACATTAAAAAAAAACAAATCATGATGTAAATTCTTTGAAATAGATTAAACTAAATTAAGAATTAATATTTTCGTGTAATGACAAATTAAGTCGAACACATCAGCACTGTCTATCTACATTGGCATGCGTGGCGGAGTGAAATCAACTTCGAAATTTACTCATGTATTTCTTATTTCTTGGTACCTGGTTGAACCTTCAAATTGTGTCAACAATGTACCCAATTCGAAGTTTATGACAACCCATAGCCCATATTCTATTTATAATTCATTGAATAATAGGCCCTTATGCTATATCTTTGTATGATCTGACTTAATTTTATGCATTTAATATCAGTATGAAAATATTTAATTTAAAGGACGTCATGTTTCCAAATGCGATTCCGATTAACTTCAAACTATTCAAATAATAGAGGTAGAAGAGTTGGTGAACGAACTGGCACTGGATTTTCTTTTATATTTTCATTTACAGTGGCAGGTGAGTAAATACTGCAGTCTAGGTAAGTCTATATTGTCAATTTAAATTAATCGTTAACAGCCCTAATTACAATATAAGGGTAATCCTGCAGATTTTACTCGTATATTATTTTAGAGCGAAATTTAATTTTCTCGTGAAATCTTTCGCTTTTAATTTATTAAATGCATTATTATATGTTGTATTTCAGCTATTATAGGGCTAATTTAGGAGTCTTATTAATTTCTAAGGCATTTTCTCGACTCTTAACAGTAAATAGTGTCAGCGTGATGCAACCATTTTATTTATTTATCACTGAACTTGCCGGATTGTCTCAATGAGATACCAAATGGAAAATTCTCACTTACAAACAAACAAAATAAGAATCAAACAACTAGTAGCGAAACAAAATATTAAATTTTCAGCCTTTTTTTTTTTTACATTGTAATTAACAATAATCAATAAATCAACATTAAAATTAAAATGCTGAAGGTATATAAAGAACAAAAGAGAAAATATTTCACATGAAAACTGAAAATTGATACTTTGATAATAAGAATGACAATGTTAAGAAATTATTTTTATTCTTTAAAAAATCTTGCATTTAATTTACATTATATTTTAACAAAATCATTTACAGATCTTTAAATGAATTGAAGTATGATCAATAAAAAGTACGTTTTTTAATACTTAGATTAATTAAGTTCTTCTAAATAATTAATTTTGAATTACTTTCAAGAATTCCAGTTAAAAAATATAAACCAACATATTTTTAAAATACGTAATTTAACTAATTACCTATTTATGAAAGCAAATTTCTAAAATCAGTAATTTTCAGACATAATTTTTTAAAATTTAGAAAACATGTCCTCATCACGAAACTTATTTCTAAAGACAAATTTGTGCAATTATGAAGTGAATAAATCGCTGGATGATCCGAATGGCCGTCTCAGTTTGCGTGTAGCGCGCATCCACATGTTTTCTAATGTTCTGTATGAATTTTCCTGTCAATCGGATCAACTTAAGTTCTCTGATGGACAATAACATCATCCATGTAAATACCAATGCCAATCTGGTCAATATTAGCATAGGCTATCCAGCCATCTGAAGTTATATGGGTTCCTGGAGGGATGTATCTTCTAATTAATGGCTCTAATACTCTAATTCTAATGTAGTGGCCCTACGTTCGAGTACCTATATAAAAAAAAAACTTAACCCGAACCCCACTCATACCCCCTCCAAGTACTCAGTGGCCATCTCGCCACTGCCCTCTGATATTTTCTATGGAAATATTTTGACTCATCCATTTCCGCTATTATGGGAGTCTCATTGTTGTCGGGTCCCCCTATTTCATCTGGATTATTTGCAAGCCACATAGCGCAATCGTCCCGCCTAAAGTTGCACCAATCAACAATTGTATGATCGGTTGTAACTCCTGCCTCTCGCTTAATGACAGTTTGTGGCATATCAAAACACCAAAAATTTATATTTATAAGTAACTGTTTCAGGGACAGGAAGCTGCCTTCAAACAACGAACCTTCTCTCAGCGGTCTTCTTATTTTACACGTTACACAATACCAGCTCTTCCCATCACTAAAACGGACATTTTGAATTCAACCAACATGCTTGCCCACCACTTACACACGCAAAGCTGTTGCGCAACAGGGCACGTTCAGCCAACCATCTCATGCACGCGTCTGTGTCTGTAAGCTCCGGCAATAATGAGGCAAGGTTAAACCTTTCATTTCTTCTAGCCATTGAACAATTGTGTGAATAAGCACAATCACCGTGGACGCTCGAGGTCTACCAGTGCAACGGGCCAGATTAAACCCCTGACCAGAATATATACTCGGGTATAATCTGGCCTAGGCTCAGAAAACACAAGTTAATATAAAGGATTTTAAAAAGCCACAGCTCAATATAATATGCAAACACGAAAATGTGCGCACCTTTGTTTGACAAATAAATTATTTTTGAAAGCGCACGGCTCAAAATAAAGTCTTGAAAAAAAAAACTGCATAAAAACGAACTGGCTTAGAACTAGAAAGTGCGCCTAAACTTGTTCAATATGATTTTTTTTCTGACTGCCTTCGGGAGTCTTTAGGAGTTTGAGGGACCAATCGCTAACGATGACCGCACAGAAAATTCCATTTTATTATATAGGATGCCTTGCAGAAATTTCTGTCGTCTTTTATTTATCATTACAAATAATAATGGTGTGTATGGTCGTACTCTCTAGGGGGTAGTTCTCCCACTCTTGGTCCCCACTTGGACACTCAGCTCTCACCAGTGGCTCCTAGAAACTGGGGCGTGCGCAGTGGCCACACCCCGGGCAACAGCCTCGACTGCCTGGCTAAACCTGGTGAGGGTAGCCGTCGGGTCTCAAACCCTCAGTGATCTAGGTATGTCTACCTGTGCACGTGAAGACTGGACTCGATGAACGGAGCATAGGAACCACTGGACACACAGGACATAATGAGATAATGGCCTTCCACTGCACCCGTCTCCGTCACCAGCGTCTCTACTCTGTCCTGCCGCTGGATCATGATGGTCTCGGGCGAGAGAGTGAGATCGAAGAACTCTTTCTCACTTAAATCCAATTCATCGCGCAATTCACTTTTTGGTCACTTTTTTATCATCCATCCTATCACTCACCATCAACTCATGTGGCGACAAGCAAGCTACGAAGCGGCAGGTGTGGGTACATTGGGAGCCGTAGCTGCAACCCCACACACAGGCGGCCCAGGGAATTGGATCGTTCTTCACCGACACGG
>MUZC01002185.1:897619-918374 GCA_002072015.1 Radix auricularia
CCCCCCCCCCCCGACACACACACACAACTGAACCCCCTTAATGTCTGAAGAACTCTGCGGCCGCCACTGTCTTGGTCTTGAAGACACATACACACACTCACAAACATACACACTTTTCAAAACAACACACAGTAATAGATACTATATTATATTAATTTAAAAAAAAGAATGCATGCCATTGTTTCAAATTTGATGACCTCTACAACCATGCTATTATTGAATTTTCTGTGTCCCTCGTCCCCAGTGATTGAACTGCGCATGTCTAGGGGGGGGGGGCGTGCATCCTCTAAGTCGTTCATTGGGCAATTTAACAAACTGTTGATTTTTTTTATAAAAATAATTATAAAATGCCATCCATTGTATCTTTTAGTTTGATCCAATCTGTTTAATTAAGTGTGAGAGAGCATTAAGATGAGAAGAACAGTGTTCATCCACCGCTGTGGATAGCTTGGGAGGCGTTGGACTGCCTTTGGATTACTTTTTCAAAAACATTTTTGAGTGGCTTGATACTCAAGACTGTCGCGATTTGAATTTAACTATACACGGAACAAAAAGCTTTTGTCAAGCTATCAATGAAGTGTCAATAGTTCATACCGAACTAACAATGGCTATTGGTGGAGACCTGGATCTGTATTAACATTCTGTGGGCACCTGTACCTGGATCTGTTTTAACACTGTGTGGATACCTGTACCTGGATCTGTTTTAACATTAGGTGGTCGGACACCTGTACCTGGATCTGTTTTAACATTAGGTGGTCCGACACATGTACCTGGATCTGTTTTAACATTAGGTGGTCGGACACCTGTACCTGGATCTGTTTTAACATTAGGTGGTCCGACACCTGTACCTGGATCTGTTTTAACATTAGGTGGTCCGACACCTGTACCTGGATCTGTTTAACATTAGGTGGTCCGACACCTGTACCTGGATCTGTTTTAACACCGTGTGGATACCATACCTGGATCTGTTTTAACACTGTGTGGATACCATACCTGGATCTGTTTTAACATCAGGTGGACGGACACCTGCACCTGTACGCGTTTAAGATATGTAAATACTATGGGAACCTACGTATATGATACATATGTCTGACAATTTCAAGGACAAATGGACTAATTTTTCTCACCTTTAAATACGGTAGATCCCAGGTGAACATTATGTTCATATTGACATTTTGTCAACCTACCACACTCCGTGTCAACCTACCACACTCCGTGTCAACCTACCACACTCCGTGTCAACCTACCACACTCCGTGTCACCCTACCACACTCCGTGTCAACCTACCGCACTCCGGGTCAACCTACCACACTCCGTGTCAACCTACGACACTCCGTGTCAACCTACCACACTCCCTGTCAACCTACCACACTCCGTGTCAACCTACCACACTCCGTGTCTACCTACCATACTGTGTGTCATAGTACTCAAAGACAAACATGCTGTAGTTAGTGTCCGCTGAGCTGTTACTCTAACGATCTTGAATTACTTTTGATGACGCAACTTTTGTGTCGGAAACGGAGTCTGAACGGATGGCCATGGGTTATATCCGAAAAGGCGTGTAACATCAAGTGAAAAATTAAACAATGTCTGTCTCGGAGGAATTGGGTGATCTTCAAACAATGTCCGTCTCGGAGGAATTGGGTGATCTTCAAACAATGTCCGTCTCGGAGGAATTGGGTGATCTTCAAACAATGTCCGTCTTGGAGGAATTGGGTGATCTTCAAACAATATCTGTCTCGGAGGAATTGGGTGATTCACTGAAAATGTCTTCTGGGGAGTATTTTTATGACACACAGACTATGTCTGCCAAGGACATTTGTGACGACACACAGATGTCTGTGTCAGAGGTTTGTGAAAGCGCACAGACAATGTCTTGTTCGGAGGTTAGTGGCGATACACAGACAATGTCTGCCAAGGAGGTTTGTGATGACACCCAGACATTGTCTGTCGTAGAGGTTGGCGGCAAAAACACAAATTCTGTCGAAGTCTGTGATTTCCTCATGTCTGCCACCGAGGTCATGTTGATGGGACTGATGGTTACCATAGCAACACTCGGCGTCATTTTCTCCTGGATCTGCGAAACATTATTCCATCACGTGACACCGATCCTCGCCTGGGGTTGGACTTCCTTTCGTGACGTCCTGAATTCGACCCTTCCCCATCTATCGCGGACATTCCGGTCAGTTTTCAGACGTGAGCCCCAAGCTGTGCACCTTGCGACGATTCCCGCCCTGGACTCCTGGCAGATGATCGTCTGTCCACCTGGGTCAGCGGCCCAAACTGTCGCCTCGTACACACCCGGCGCCCTTCTCGCCGGCCTCCAGTGCGCACGTTACGGCACGAGGTGGCTGCTGACGGCCTGTGTGTTCTACTGCCGCTGTCTCCTCGGCGCCTCACTCTCATGTCTGGAGAAGCTGCGACGCGGGACGAGAAACTTCGGCGAGAGGGGTTCCAGGGCGTTACAGTCGCCGTTTGTTCTCGCCTACATGCTCACGCACCGTGCCTACAACGTGTTGGTCAGAAGAGTCTTTCCCTCGACGTACGTCTTGCTGGGGGTAGGCGGGGAGCGAGTGTTGGAGCACGGCGGACGAGTCAAAGAACTGCTGCGCAGGATTTTATCGTTTTTTGGGAAACTCATCTCGCACGCGAGGTCAAGGATCAAAGGTACGGCGCATTCAAGCTTAACAGACGTTTGCTATAATTAGACCCCTCCCCCCTGGCTGAGGGGGGCATAGAGAGTAGGGCATGTCAATAGAGAGCGAGTGGGTTGTAGAAACAGCTGTACACAGGGCGCAACTTGTGACAATAATACTGAAGAATGTCTGCATATGTTGTCTTCAAGTGTACAATATTTGGGTCTATAGCACTGCACACTGTCTACATCTTTTGTCTACAAGTATTTACACTTGTTGTGTCTATACTACTGACGAATATCTACATCTTTTGTCTACAAGTGTACACATATTGTGTCTATAGCACTGCACACTGTCTACATCTTTTGTCTACAAGTGTACAAGTATTGTGTCTATAGCACTGCTCACTGTCTACATCTTTTGTCTACAAAATAGCACTGCACACTGTCTACATCTTTTGTCTACAAGTATTTACACTTGTTGTGTCTATACTACTGACGAATATCTACATCTTTTGTCTACAAGTGTACACATATTGTGTCTATAGCACTGCACACTGTCTACATCTTTTGTCTACAAGTGTACAAATATTGTGTCTATAGCAATGCACACTGTCTACATCTTTTGTCTATAAGTGTACACATATGTGTCTATAGCACTGCACACTGTCTACATCTTTTGTCAACAAGTATTGTGTCTATAGCACTGCACTCTGTCTACATCTTTTGTCTATAAGTGTACACATATGTGTCTATAGCACTGCACTCTGTCTACATCTTTTGTCTACAAATATTGTGTCTATAGCAATGCACACTGTACATCTTTTGTATACAAATATTGTGTCTATAGCACTGCACACTGTCTACATCTTTTGTCTACAAGTGTACAAATATTGTGTCTATAGCACTGCAGACTGTCTACATCTTTTGTCTACAAGTGTACAAATATTGTGTCTATAGCACTGCAGACTGTCTACATCTTTTGTCCACATGTTTACAAAGATTGTGTCTATAACACAGAAAAATCTATTGATCTTCTATATATATAATTCACTAGAACAAGTAGTGTGCAAATACGCATGAATAAATGACCCTCTATGGGGTCGAGCAATCACAGTTTATGGTTGGCAAGCGAAGTGATGCAAAGGGGGGCATGTCTCGAGACAAACAATGCTTCTTGCGTTCACTTGCTTTGCTCCTTCTCAGAGTAACGCGTGTTTCGTAGTGTAGTGGTTATCACATGCTTCAAACGCAGAAGGTAATTGTGCACAAGCCCGGAAACGTTATTTATTAATTTTTTAAAATGTTTGTTTGTACCCGTTTTTTAGACCAACAATGCGTCGGTGCCCCCCTTGCGAATTTCACTCGCGTTGTTTTCATTTAAACGTGCTGCTATTTGTTTCCGTTCTTTGCATTATCTTCGTGCAATTCTGCGGCGTATGCTACGCCGCGGGTCTTATCTAGAATCTAAATATTTTCTCTGTACTTGGTGAACCTGTTTGTTAATTAACCCGAATATAATTTTATATAAAATCTTCTCTTCTCCATCACTGACAGCGGTGAGGCTCAAGCCAATTCTAACGGCTAATATACTTCCTGGCACCACAATAGCGTCTGCTTACTGGCGCGAGTACTCTACAATAGTTACAGTTCCTGGCTTATGTTTCCATACATTCAACCATTCTGTATAATGCCTTGATCCACACTCGAACTAAAACACAAAGAATCCAAAGCTCATTGCCAAGGAACGTAACGAGCGCCACAACGGCACTCATCAACAAGTGCTGGATTCATACATGTGTGAGACAATGTGGTGGAGTCGCATCAAAGCTCGATACCATCCTGCTAGATAATATTATTCTGTTTGGCGACCAGTTTAAATTAGTAAAATGGAACGTTTAATAGTGACCATTTAATAAATTCTTCATTCTTAACGTTTGAGCTTTGCTGAATACTGTTTTTAAATATTGGTTGAATTTACAGATGAGCGCGACACCTACTACTAGTGTACACATTTATTGTGCATAACACTGCAGACTCTCTACATATTGTGGCTACCTGGGTACAAATATTTTGTCTATAACACTGCAGACAGTTCACATCATTTTGTCTATATCAGTATATAGGGACAATTATTGTGTCTATAACACTAAAGACAGTTCACATCTTTTGCCTACTACAGTGTATAGGTACAAATATTGTGTCTATAACACTGCAGACAGTTCACATCTTTTGTCTATACTATAACAGTGTACATGTATTTTGTATGTAAAACTTAAGTTAGCTGACCCAATTGTTGTTTTCTTTATCCTAAAATTTTGGAGACAAAAATTTCTGATCTTCGAAATGTAAAGTCTGGCCGACCCTACCCCATCTATTAATAATATCACAGCCAAGCACGGGACATAAAAGTTTTTAAAATTCTCAATAAAACTTTGCTGCTGCTTACATTACAAGCATTCAAACCCGTGACTCAGTGTAACAATTTATAGACAACAGACTTATGCATACATTTTAAGTTGTAAATCATGATTGTATGAGTTATAAGCGACGAATGTATTTAATATATACACGAGACTCATGGGTTGGAATGTACAAGAAATATCAGATAGCGAGGCTTGCTTGTCAATCCTGATATTGGAATCAATGGTTAGCTGTACAATCCTTGACAGATATTGGAATCAATGGTTTGCTCTACCACATTCTGAAAGATAATGGTTTTGCTATCTTTCATACAAACCACTGGTATCTTAATTAACTAGTGTCTACCTCTCGACCAGAGACCCCCCAAAAAATCAAATCCTACCCACTTTAGAATAAAAATACAAACGAAGAAAATCAAGAGATAGCTGTTGGTGTGTAGCGGTGACGTTCACTTGAAATGTATGCAGCTCAAGACAAGGGTAAACATAAACAGCAAATTAACCCTTGAACAATCAGGTTTATATGTCAACAAGCTGTTAAACAAGAGGACGAGGGTGTATTCATCGATGGCTGGCGTGAACTCATGCAGCACGGGAATGTCAACAACAGCAGACGAAAACATATAAAGATAAAATTTAAAAATGCATTAATTTAATTACGGTACATTCGATGGATCTAAAATTTTGATACAATGCCTTGTCATCCAAGATAAAAATTTTGAGATCTCTATGACCAGCAAAAGTGGTTTAATTTTACGTTGGAAAATTTGAAATTTTGCGGACCGACTAAAAGACAAACAAACAAAAAGGAACGAAAGCAAGTTAATAAAAAAGTGGTAAATAACCCAGGGCAATAAAGCGTAACATAAACTTACATGTCACATTAATCAATGAAGGGAATTAAAATATGTATAGCAAGCAATGTTCTTTTTAAGGTCCGTTAGGTCCGTGTGCAAAGTAAAAAAACAACAACCTCTGGTGCAGAGTTGCAAAGCATCCATTTTTTGGTGCAATATTTTTAGAAATGCTGTGTAATTCTAAAGTGATGCGCGGCCTGTGTCAGATATCTGCGCAGCTTAAAGGCAACATTGATAGCAAGTAGAATACATTTGACAAAACTTATAACCCTTTGCTGATGTTGATGCAATATTTCTTTTCCAGGCAGTCGCTTCATTAAAGAAAAGTCCCGATGGCTGGCCCCCATGGTCCCATGGCGAATGTTTGTCCCACGCTTTAACCCACACTGTGGCTTCAGCTTCATCATCGGGGCCGCCGTCCTGTTCCTCATCAGCTACCTGTACATCAGTCATGGCACCCGTGTGGGGAGGCCCTTTAAACTAGGACACCTCGAGGCCAGGCTGCAGAATGGCGCACGCTTGCAGGAGTGAGTTAGGGCGGGGCCTTGACAGGTTGATAATGGGTAAGGGGTGCTCAGATGGGCTGACACAGGTGAGTAAGTTAGGGCTGACACGGGTGAGTAAGTTAGGGCTGACACAGGTGAGTAAGTTAGGGCTGACACAGGTGAGTAAGTTAGGGCTGACACAGGTGAGTAAGTTAGGGCTGACTCAGGTGAGTAAGTTAGGACTGACACAGGTGAGTAAGTTAGGGCTGACACAGGTGAGTAAGTTAGCGCTGACACAGGTGAGTAAGTGAGGGCTGACACAGGTGAGTAAGTTGGGGCTGACACAGGTGAGTAAGTTAGGACTGACACAGTGAGTAAGTTAGGGCTGACACAGGTGAGTAAGTTAGGACTGACACAGGTGAGTAAGTTAGGGCTGACACAGGTGAGTAAGTTAGGGCTGTCACAGGTGAGTAAGTTAGGGCTGACACAGGTGAGTAAGTTAGGGCTGTCACAGGTGAGTAAGTTAGGACTGACACAGGTGAGTAAGTTAGGACTGACACAGGTGAGTAAGTTAGGACTGACACAGGTGAGTAAGTTAGGACTGACACAGGTAAGTTTAGACTGACACAGGTGAGTAAGTTAGGGCTGACACAGGTGAGTAAGTTAGGACTGACACAGGTGAGTAAGTTAGGACTGACACAGGTGAGTAAGTTAGGGCTGAGACACACTGTAAAAAGTTTTGTCATACAGTGGTTGGATCTCCCACACTTAAGATTCTCTTATAGAGTTAAAACGGGAATTACAAAGGCTGGTCAAATACTGGTTGAGGCTATTGCCAATTATAGCAGATTCATAAATTACTTAGCCTTGTTACCATGATAATATTTTTTAAAATTAACATGAGTTCTCAGTTCAGGTATTGTAGACTTGACATTAAAAAGACTTCTAGTCTGCCAAAAGAATTAGACCTAAATTTAAATCCCCCTGTCTTTTATAGGTCTTGGCGAAGGTCATAAATTATATCCACCTGTCTTTTAAAGGTCTTGACGAAGGGCATAAATTTACCTCCTGTCTTTTAAAGGTCTGGACGAAGGGCATCAGTTTCATCCATCAAGAAAAAATTGGCCAAACCACAGGAGTGGGGGGACGGTACGGCCAAGAACAAGAGTGAAGTTGGGGGTACCATGAGCTGGAGACAAGTTTCTGATGTGATCGGCTTGATGGCCAAGATGGACTCTGTTGACCACAACGATGGGATGCCGGCTGTCCAGTCAGAGGTCAGATCAGATTGGTGTCTGTTAGTTGATGGGTTTGGGGAATAGGGTGGGGAGGATTCTGCTTTATTTTTTTACACACTTTAAATGATCTTGACAAGCTGTTTGTTGTAGTGTCAAATCTTGACAAGCTGAGTGTGTTGTAGTGTCAAATCTTGACAAGCTGTGTGTGTTGTAGCGTCAAATCTTGACAAGGTGTGTGTGTTGTAGTGTCAAATCTTGACAAGCTGTTTGTTGTAGTGTCAAATCTTGATAAGCTGTGTGTGTTGTAGTGTCAAATCTTGACATTCTGTGTGTGTTGTAGTGTCAAATCTTGACAAGCTGTGTGTGTTGTAGCATCAAATCTTGACAAGATGTGTGTGTTGTAGCGTCAAATCTTGACAAGGTGTTTGTTGTAGTGTCAAATCTTGACAAGCTGAGTGTGTTGTAGTGTCAAATCTTGACAAGCTGTGTGTGTTGTAGCGTCAAATCTTGACAAGGTGTGTGTGTTGTAGTGTCAAATCTTGACAAGGTGTGTGTGTTGTAGTGTCAAATCTTGACAAGCTGAGTGTGTTGTAGTGTCAAATCTTGACATTCTGTGTGTGTTGTAGTGTCAAATCTTGACATTCTGTGTCTGTTGTAGTGTCAAATCTTGACAAGGTGTGTGTGTTGTAGTGTCAAATCTTTACATTCTGTGTGTGTTGTAGCATCAAATCTTGGAACGTCATTTTGATGCACATTCCCGTTATTCTATTAAGCTGAAATTGGGCAGACAACTTTATCTCGGTGACAATACAGTATTCCAAAAATGTCATTTAATTTTTACAGTCGGCTGTCAAGTTATTTTCTTTGTGCAAATGTTTATCTACCGTTAACTCAACAAATGTTGATCTACCGTTAACTCAACAAATGTTTATCTACTGTTAACTCAACAAATGTTTATCTACTGTTAACTCAACAAATGTTTATCTACTGTTAACTCAACAAATGTTTATTTCCTGTTAACTCAACAAATGTTTATCTACTGTTAACTCAACAAATGTTTATCTACTGTTAACTCAACAAATGTTTATCTACTGTTAACTAACAAATGTTTATCTACTGTTAACTCAACAAATGTTTATCTACTGTTAACTCAACAAATGTTTATCTACTGTTAACTCAACAATTGAGGTTTAGGTAATCAAAGGGAAATCATTATTACATTTAAAAAAATTGCATTATTATTTGACAAGTGAGCTCTTATTACAAATTGGAATTACAACGAGGCGAGGTCATCATTGCCTGTCGTCCCATCTGGGGCATAGGCCACGAACAAAGGCTCTCCTGGCGTCCCGGTCCTGTGCCAATCTCTCTAGCTGTCCCCAGCTGTGCACACTCTTTTTGGAGTCTGTCTCCAGTTCCCTTCTCCAGGTCATTTGGGTCGACCTCTTTTTTTCTCTTGCCCTGGGGATTCCAAGTGAGGGCTTGTCTCACAATGCTGGATGTAGGCTTTCTGAGGGTGTGGCCAATCCATTTCCATCTGCGCTGACGTATTAGTTCTTACACTGGCTCTTGTTGTGTACGTTGCCAGAGGTCCTTGTTGGTGATGATATTGGGCCAGCGGATTCAGAGAATTGTTTGGAGACATGTGTTTACAAATGCTCAAAGCTTTTTCGAAACGGCTGCTGTAATCCGCCATGTTTCAGCTCCATATTGCAGGACAGGCTTTATTGTGGTGTTGAATATCCTGACCCTGGTCTGGAGGGTCAAGTTGATGCAACTCCAAATTTTTTTTTAGCTGTTTAAATGCTGTTCTTGTTTTGCAAATTCTCACTCTAACATGAGCGTCTGTCTCTCCCTGCATGTATATGATGCTACCGAGGTCAGGGGCATAACAATTACGTTAATTAAAAAAAAAAATTTTAATGGGTTAGAAAATGATTTAAAAAAATAAAAGCTTGGGCGTCAAGCATGGAAAATCAGTGGTATGAGTACCATGTGGACTCAAAATTATAAGAATTATGTGTCAATCTCTGTCAAGATACAACCATGAACTATGCGCATACAGTGTCTTCGAAGCACAATAATTGGGAGTACACAAGAAAGTGTTTCTTGTACGACAAATTGTTGTGGTGCGGAATGTTGTCGCATATTTGGAGCTGGGTGGGACTCGGGGACGCCCTGGGCCCCTTGAGCAAGTCCATGGCTTCCCATGGATTCGAACTCGTGACCATCGGAACAACAGTCGAGCGCGCTTGCCACTCGACCACCGTGGCCCCCCTAACTTTGTCCTATCTTATCCTAAGTTTGTCCTATCTTGTCCTAACATTAACCTAACTTGTCCTATCTCATCCTAACTTTGTCCTATCTTGTCCTAACATTGTCCTATCTTATCCTAACATTGTCCTATCTTGTCCTAAATTTGTCCTATCTTGTCCTAAATTTGTCCTATCTTGTCCTAATGATGTCCTATCTTGTCCTATCTTGTCCCAACTTTGTCCTATCTCATCCTAACTTTGTCCTATCTCATCCTAACTTTGTCCTATCTTGTTCTAACATTGTCCTATCTTGTCCTAACATTGTCCTAACTTTGTCCTATCTTGTCCTAACCACCAGGTGCTCATGACACAGATCAAGGAACTCACTGAGGCGATGCTGAGTGAAGAAACAATGTTACCACAACTCAGAGATCCCCCGAAGTGTGTTGGAGATTTGAAGGAATGGGAAGTAGAGGACATTTTGTGCATTGTAAGAGTCTAATTAGGAAACATAGTGAAAGTTAACATGATAATGTTGTGTAAAGTGTGTGTATGTGTGGGGAGGGGGGGCCAAAGGTACCAGTCCCCGGGCATATTTTCATGACAGGTCAAACAAATATTTTTTATGACAAGTGGCCTTAATTCTGGCATTACCTGTGGTGAAGATTTTGATAACAGTCTTGCAAGTGATGTTTGTGTTAATTATCTGGCATCACTTGGCTTTGTGAAAAGCAGAGGTGTCACTAGGGTTAGTGTCACCCCCACACAACTACCCCATATACCTTCTCTGAGTCTGCCATTGCCAAATAAAGGGAACACTGCACCCACCCCCCGCCCCTGCGGGACACCTCTGGTGAAAAGGTTCTATCATCAATGGTTAAAGGGCCAATAACAATGTAATTAGCTTTTGGTACACACCAAATCACTTTAAGTCAGTGGTCCCCAACCCTTTTAACGCTGCGGACCGGTTAAAAGTTTAATAATTATTTCACCGCGGCCCACTATCATGGGTGGGTGGGGGGTTGCCGCTGCGTTTGTTGTTTATACAGGTATAATTAGATTGTTTTGATTTTATAGTTTTAATTTAATTGTACTTAAACACGCCTTCAATATAAAATACAGTTTCACAAAAATGAATTATAACATTTAATTAATATGTTAATTTACTAGCATGTGAAATCAGTGAGAACCCTGCGCTTGTTTCACTGTAACGAGACGGTTCCATCTGGGGTAATGGGAGACAATGACACCCAAAGTGTGCTGTTAATGTCCATTTTATTCCGTTGTTTTGTCTTCGTTGCTGTCACTGCAGAAAACCCCGCTTCACGCAGAGAGGATGACGGAAATGGCAATGGGGATTTAATTAATTTGGTGGCAATCTCAGGATATGAAGCAGGTCAGCTTGCCAACATTGGCGACCCATCAAAATCGCCCACGACAAAAGAATGCCGACATTAAAGCACCATAACAAGAGTGCCGACATTAAAGCACCATAATAAGAGTGCCGACATTAAAGCACCATAATAAGAGTGCCCACATTAAAGCACCATAATAAGAGTGCCGACATTAAAGCACCATAATAAGAGTGCCGACATTAAAACACCATAATAAGAGTGCCGACATTAAAGCACCATAAAGAGAGTGCAAACAGTAAAGCACCATAAAGAGAGTGCAAACAGTAAAGCACCATAATAAGAGTGCCGACATTAAAACACCATAATAAGAGTGCTGACATTAAAGCACCATAAAGAGAGTGCCGACATTAAAACACCACAATAAGAGTGCCGACATTAAAGCACCATAATAAGAGTGCCGACATTAAAGCACCATAATAAGAGTGCCGACATTAAAGCACCATAAATAGAGTGCCGACACAGAGCACAAATGTTGATCGTATTCACTTGTCCGATCTTCTCTGGACGTGCTGCCCCCAAAACTGGAAATACGCCACAGTAAAAAAATGTAAATAATTTATTGTTCCTTTGCTCGCGGACCACCAGGCGCATCTCCGCGGTCCACTAATGGTCCACGGACCACAGGTTGAGCACCACTGGTTTAGGTGATATAGTATACATTTTAACATGTACCGCTAGACATATGTCATGCAATTAAAGACAGACTTGAAATGATATGCTGACAAAAACTTTGCTGATGACTCTACACAACCATCTCAACATCCTCAGCCGAAACCCAAGTTCTTAAGCCACATAAAGAACCCCTGCTGGTACACGGATGAGAGGCTCGGTGAGGTCAAGGTCAACAAACTCAACTGCCTGCCCTACTTTCACATCCTGGGGTGTGCCAAGTCTGGAACAACGGATCTGTGGAACAGGCTCATGTCTCATCCCCACGTCGTCTCGAACGACGGGCTGCTGCACAAAGAGGGCTTGTGGTGGTCCTGGCGCAGATATGGTGTGTTGTGTTGTGTGTGTAGATTTGGTGTGTTGTTGTTCTGTGTGTAGATAAGGTGTGTTGTTCTATGTGAGATAAGATGTGTTGTTGTTCTGTGTGTAGATATGTTGTGTTGTTGTTCTGTGTGTAGATATGGAGTGATGTGTTCTGTGTGTAGATATGGTGTGTTGTGTGTGTAGATATGGTGTGTTGTGTTCTGTGTGTAGATATGGAGTGATGTGTTCTGTGTGTAGATATGTTGTGTTGTTGTTCTGTGTGTAGATATGGTGTGTTGTTGTTCTGTGTGTAGATATGTTGTGTTGTTGTTCTGTGTGTAGATATTGTGTGTTGTGTTCTGTGTGTAGATATGGCATGTTGTGTTCTGTGTGTAGATATGGTGCGATGTGTTCTGTGTATAGATTTGGTGTGATGTGTTCTGTATTTAGATATGGTGTGATGTGTTCTGTGTGTAGATATGGTGTGTTCTTCTGCGTGTAGATATGGCATGATGTGTTTTTGTGTAGATATGGTGTGTTGTGTTCTGTGTGTAGATAGGGTGTGTTGTGTTCTGTGTGTAGATAGGGTGTGTTGTGTTCTGTGTGTAGATAGGGTGTGTTGTGTTCTGTGTGTAGATAGGGTTGTTGTGTTCTGTGTGTAGATTTGTTGTGTTGTTGTTCTGTGTGTAGATATGGTGTGTTGTGTTCTGTGTGTAGATATGGTGTGTTGTGTTCTGTGTGTAGATATGGTGTGTTGTGTTCTGTGTGTAGATATGGAGTGATGTGTTCTGTGTGTAGATATGGTGTGTTGTGTTCTGTGTGTAGATATGGTGTGTTGTGTTCTGTGTTTAGATATGTTATGTTGTTCTGTGTGTAGATATGGAGTGATGTGTTCTGTGTGTAGATATGTTCTGTGTGTAGATATGTTGTGTTGTTCTGTGTGTAGATATGTTCTGTGTGTAGATATTGTGTGTTGTGTTCTGTGTGTAGATATGGAGTGATGTGTTATGTATTTAGATATGTTGTCTTGTTCTGTGTGTAGATATGGTGTGTTGTGTTCTGTTTGTAGATATGTTGTGTTGTTCTATGTGTAGATATGGTGTGTTGCTCTGGTGTTTTGTTCTGTGTGTACATACTATTTGTTTTGTGTGTTATTCTTTGTGTAGATTAGGTGCGTTGTTCTATGTGTAGATATGGTATGTTATTCTGTGTGTAGATATGGTGTTTTGTATACTCTGTGTATATATGTTGTATAGTTCAGTGTAGATATGGTGTGTTGTTCTGTATGTAAATATGTTGTGTTGCTCTGGTGTGGTTTTCTGTGTGTATTTAAGATTTTTGTGTGTGTTATTCTTTGTGTAGATATTGTGTGTTGTTCTATGTGTAGATATTTCATGTTGTGTTCTCTACTAATGTAGATGTTTTGGTGGAGAAAATTTACAGATAGTTAATTTTTAACAGTCTTCTTTAAAAAGTGGGGCAACGAAGACAAATTTAAGGACAATTTGAAGACTTCTTTTAATGTAAGAGTTTTTGAACATCAGAGCACAACCAGGAGGCTAGTCTAGCATGGATAGAGTTAGAACTATAAATGGAAGTGATCATTGAGTATATAGTACAATACTCTGAAAGAGTTAAAACTATAAATGAAAGCGATCATTGACTATAAAGTACAATACTCTGAAAGAGTTAGAACTATAAATGGAAGCGATCATTGAGTATATAGTACAATACTCTGAAAGAGTTAAAACTATAAATGAAAGTGATCATTGAGTATAAAGTACAATACTCTGAAAGAGTTAGAACTATAAATGGAAGCGATCATTGAGTATAAAGTACTCTGATAGAGTTAGAACTATAAATGGAAGCGATCATTGAGTATATAGTACAATACTCTGATAGAGTTAAAACTATAAATGAAAGTGATCATTGAGTATAAAGTACAATACTCTGAAAGAGTTAAAACTATAAATGAAAGCGATCATTGAGTATATAGTACAATACTCTGAAAGAGTTAAAACTATAAATGAAAGTGATCATTGAGTATAAAGTACTCTGATAGAGTTAGAACTATAAATGAAAGTGATCATTGAGTATATAGTACAATACTCTGAAAGAGTTAGAACTATAAATGGAAGCGATCATTGAGTATAAAGTACTCTGATAGAGTTAGAACTATAAATGAAAGTGATCATTGAGTATAAAGTACAATACTCTGAAAGAGTTAAAACTATAAATGAAAGTGATCATTGAGTATATAGTACAATACTCTGAAAGAGTTAAAACTATAAATGAAAGCGATCATTGAGTATAAAGTACAATACTCTGAAAGAGTTAAAACTATAAATGAAAGCGATCATTGAGTATATAGTACAACACTCTGCACCAGCACAGCTACTGACCTTCTTTGGGAGCTAAGATACATCTAATAGCTACCATTTCACTAAAGAAATTAACTTCTGAAAAGTACAATCCTGCAAGATTCTGACATTTGAAATTTACCATGCTACCATCTGGCCACTTACATTTAATGCTCTCAAATATTCCCCATTTTGTCCCTGTGCAATATTCCTCAATCTTTGAACCAGAAACTTCAGATTTATTTATTCTCTGTCTACAAAATGTAAATGACATTTGTGAAATTTTTAGCGCATTTTCGAGAAGTCAAAATGGGCTATTGTATCCGTTTTGTCCGTCTGTCCGTCCGTCCGTCTGTCATCACCCTAGATCTCAGCATCCATAAGTCCTAGACCCATGATGTATATATGTTTTTTGTATGTCCTGACCTGCCATTTGTGCATCAACACTCAGTTACTCGATCCGACCTCTTGTAGTGGCAGTAGAGCTCCTGGAAGTATGAAAGTCCTAGACCCATGATGTATATCACAAGAGTTCCTACCACCTCCAACACACAAGAATTCCTACCACCGCCAACACACAAGAGTTCCTACCACCGCCAACACACAAGAGTTCCTACCACCGCCAACACACAAGAGTTCCTAAAAATTCATAAAAATATGTCTAAAATCTAAACACAATTACTGATAACTACATAATGCTGATATCTAACATAAGTACTGATACATAATACGAAAATGCGCTAACACGTCCTGAGTCCAAAAAGGGACCAGGCTTAACATGATTTTTTAGTTATTCCCTCTATCTGAATGAGGTTTTATGAAAAAAATCAAGTTTCTAAGCCTTTCAAAATTCAAATGTATTTAGTTAATTAATGATATATATGTATAGTTTTGAACTTTAAGTCTTGAATATATCAAAAATACAAAAATTTCACATAGCCGTTACCTCCCTTGGGGTCTTCAAATTTTATTTAAAGTAACTAGCATGCGATGTAATTCAAGTTGTCCTCCACGCCAGGTTTTTCCGGCTACAATCGTCATAAGGTCATGAACTTCAGTGAATATGTGGACCTCTTTCAGGATACCGCCAGGCAGATACAAGCGTTAATGGAAGCTGACAGTTTATTACAGCAAATAATTATAACTGGTTAGTCTCTAGTGGTCGGTTTTTAACTGTATAACCAGTTTCCCATGTTCATTTGTTATTTATTCCATTTATAGTTTTAATTAATTCATTAATTTTTAATTAACTCTTAATGTGCCAAAGTGCGATAAGGTTTATTACCGTTTTTTTACCAAAGCGCGATAATGCGCGACTTGATAGAACTCTCTTTAGAAACAAAATTACAGAAAATAAAAACTCTTCAGTGCGTGAAAAACTATGTTTTCAACTTCCAGCAATGGTGGCTGTTTCTCTCCCTAGTGTTATCGCTAGATTCGCGAAGTTTTTTGGAAGTTTTTATGTTTTTTTTTTCAAAGATGCGATTTGGCTATACTTTATTACTAAAATAATACTACTAAACAACAGGTAAAGATAGTTTTAAACGCTAAACGGTTTTTCAGATACATAAAATAACCATTCTTATCCTAAAAAATGATGTCAGTATGACAATAATAATATAAATGGATTTTACGCAATTTTTAAAATTTCATAACCGGTTGATCGCATTTGGGAAATTCTTACGGTACTGAGGTGGAAGTTTTCCAAAAACCTTATGGCACATTATTAGTTAATGATCAATTATTACTCTCTATTAGTTCATTTTTCTTACAACAGTAACTTAAGGGGTTAACTATAATTGCAAACCCATCAAACCCATCAATACCATCAAACCCATCAATACCATCAAACCCAACAATACCATCAAACCCATCAATAACATCAAACCCATCAATGCCATCAAACCCATCAATACCATCAAACCCAACAATACCATCAAACCCATCAATACCATCAAACCCATCAATACCATCAATGCCATCAAACCTATCAATACCATCAAACCTATCAATACCATAAAACCTATCAATACCATCCATACTATCAATCCTATCAATACCATCAAACCCATCAATACCATCAAACCCATCAATACCATAAAACCTATCAATACCATCAAACCTATCAATACCATCAATACCATCAAACATATCAATACCATCAAACCCATCAATACCATCAAACCCATCAATACCATCAAACCCATCAATACCATCAATGCCATCAAACCTATCAATACCATCAAACCTATCAATACCATCAAACCCACCAATACCATCAAACCCATCAATACCATCAAACCTATCAAT
The DNA here is from genome assembly GCA_002072015.1 of Radix auricularia. Lineage (NCBI taxonomy): Eukaryota > Metazoa > Mollusca > Gastropoda > Lymnaeidae > Radix > Radix auricularia. Next base: position 914,570 of record MUZC01002185.1, read on the forward strand.
ACCATCAAACCTATCAATACCATCAAACCCATCAATACCATCAAACCCATCAATACCATCAAACCTATCAATACCATCAAACCTATCAATACCATAAAACCCATCAATACCATCAAACCTATCAATAACATCAAACCCATCATTACAATCAATACCATCAAACCCATCAATACCATCAAACCCATCAAACCCATCAATACCATCAAACCTATCAGACCCATCAATACCATTAAACCCATCAATACCATCAAACCTATCAGACCCATCAATACCATCAAACCTATCAGATCCATCAATACCATCAAACCTATCAGACCCATCAATACAAACTCATCAATCCCATCAAACTCATCAATACCACCAAACTCATCAATCCCATCATCATTACACTTGAACACATGTCCCCACAGGCGACGCCTCCCCGCCGGACTTCTGGGACTTCAGGGGTTGGACCAACATCAGTCAAAATCGCGACCAGCACATTCCCAGGGTCATCACGCCTCACCTGATGAAGCACATCTACACCAACCCCAAGTTTATTCTCATGTTCAGGGACCCAATAGACAGGTAAGGAGGTAACAGGTAACAGGCTTGGGCTTAAACCAAGGGAGCACACTCTCACATCCTGTTTTTAACTCTTAAAGTCGCATAAGGGTTTTCAATAAACTTCCGTCTCATTCCCGTAAGGATTTCCCGTATTACGATCAACTGGTTATGAAATTAAAAATTTGCGTAAAATCCATTTATAATATTATTGTCATACTGACTTCATTTTTTTGGCTAAGAATGGTTATTTTACGCACCCAAAAGACCGCACTGAGTTCAAAACAATATTTACCTATCTTAGAAAAAAAAACGTTAAAACTACCAAAAAACATTGCAAATTGAGGAATAACACTAGCGCGGGCAACGGCCACCAGTGCGGAAGTCGAATACATAATTTTTCAAGCATTGAAGAGTTTTTACTTTCCGAGATCTCATTTCTAACGAGAGTAGTATCTAGGGACGTTTTAAGGATAGCGGGCGGAGACGCATTACAACGCTTTGCGACTTTAAGAGTTAAGGAAAATGGATAAAATAAGGGTAAGCGTGAGAGTGAAAGGTCGCAACAAAACAACAAACCTATCGGCAGTGAAAGCCTTAGTCAGCAAAAAAAACCTAAGAAATTGCTGTAGCAAAATAAAATGAAAATTATGTAGTGTTTTGTCCAGGAATCCATCAACCAGATAGAGAAGGAAATGAGTAAATATGGAGGTTTATAAAGACTAAGACAAAAGTGGGCAGGGCGAGGTGTTCATCCCATGTGGTGTAAGGGTCACATGATTTGGAATAAGTTTATTCTAAAGATTGACTTAAACCCTGTTTAGCTAACATGCAAAACATTGAAAATTGCAGCACCATATTTTAAATTAGATAGTTGAAATTCAAGCTTTCTAAAGTGTGAGATTTGTTTCTTCCAGAACTACAAAACTTAAAACTTGAAGAGCTATAAAATAATGTTTTTAAAAAATTTTGTTTAAAGTTCACATTTCTGTGTGTTTGTGACCAGCTAATAAAGTGTGGTAACACCTGTAGCGCTCAGGGTTATTTTCTTCTTTAAACTGTGCCATCATCTCATGTCGCCCATTGACTTCACCAGGTTGTACTCTGACTACTTCTTTGTCGGGGGCGGTCTGACCTCACTGGACTTCCATAACGACGTCTTGGCCTCCATCAACATGGTCCACTCTTGTGTCAAGCAGCACGGCCTTGTCAACTGTTTCTTTGACCACCGCCTCTATGTCCAGCTGCCGGTGAGAGATTTGAACTCTTCACCACCCAAACATCACAGATGTTTATGATTTTCTTATTTGCTGTAGTTATCTTAGTGATAACATCCCCAGTACAAATTATCCAGTCAAAAATTTATTTAGCACACACAAAAGGTCACGCAATTACCGGTCATTGTTAAGGTTCTTGATGGTTTTAAGACAGGAGTGGCCAGACCTGAAGTAACTGAGAGCCATTTTAAAATGTATAAAAATAGTTGATAGCCGCATTGAAGAACAATTGGTCAACAAGCCTGGTTTGGAAATCTTCCAGTAATCCTTGTACCAAATATTTCATCATTTGTACACGAGCCGCAATGTGGACACAGAAGAGCCGCATGTGGCCTGTGATCCCTGGTTTGGCCACCATTGTTTTAGATTTGAAGAAAATCTCATCGGTGGCGCAGTTAAATCCAAGGGATACAACTTCTAAATATTTTTTACAACTGAAAAAATTGCATTTTTTATGAATGAATTAACTTTACACACAATTTAAGTATATGCAAGTACTGGTCCTTATAATAAATTATGGTTTGGTAAAAATATTTTAAATTCTGACTCAACATTTTTCACTTGTGTCCGTGGAAGAAAGATGGAGCTGATTGAGGTTTTGGGTCTTTTTTCAAAGCTTCCATCAGTGATTGCTTCAGATTTCCAGTAAATTAAAAGAAACATGATTGAACCAATGGCCTCTGTTATTTGTAGAATAACCAACAATTACTGTATACACTCAAGTATAAGTCGACCCCCTGATATGTCACTTGAAAAGTGGAATTTTACCTACACTACTCATGGCATTTATAAAATGAGTTACACATGTTAAAGTTAAAATAGTGAAAAAATACCTCGACTCACACTCGAGTATATGCGGTAACACTAAAGAGAATAAAAAATGACATGATATTCATCCACATAACTCAATTTTTTATGGGATATTTTTAATATTGACCCACTTAAATGTTTTGGTACTAGGAAAAGCAAAGCCGTGAAGCAGTCGTGAATAATTAATTTTTTTTTTACCCCTAGGTCCGTCTCCCCTATGCCTGTTACTCCGTCTTCATGCGTGAGTGGCTCCAGGTTTTCCCTCTAGAAAATTTCCTCCTCATTAAAACAGAGGAATATGATGAGGCCCCAGAGGAAACACTGAAAGATGTGATGGCATTTCTTGGACTGGGTACTGATAGTTTTTATTTGATGCATATATCTGACAAGCAACATGACTCCATACATATATTTGACAAGCAACATGACTCCATACAAATATTTGACAAGCAACATGACTCCATACATATATCTGACAAGCAACATGACTCCATACATATATTTGACAAGCAACATGACTCCATACATATATTTGACAAGCAACATGACTCCAAGTATATATCTGACAAGCAACAGGACTTCATACATATATCTGACAAGCAATATGACTCCATACATATATTTGACAAGCAACAGGACTCCAAATATATATCTGACAAGCAACAGGACTTCATACATATATCTGACAAGCAACATGACTCCATACATATATCTGACAAGCAACATGACTACATACATATATTTGACAAGCAACATGACTCCATACATATATTTGACAAGCAACATAACTCCATACATATATTTGACAAGCAACATGACTCCATACATATATTTGACAAGCAACATGACTCCATACATATATTTGACAAGCAACATGACTCCATACATATATCTGACAAGCAACATGACTCCATACATATATCTGACAAGCAACATGACTTCATACATATATTTGACAAGCAACATGACTCCAAATATATATCTGACAAGCAACAGGACTTCATACATATATCTGACAAGCAACAGGACTTCACACATATATCTGACAAGCAACAGAACTTCATACATATATCTGACAAGCAACAGGACTCCATATATATATCTGACAAGCAACAGGACTCCATACATATATCTGACAAGCAACATGACTCCATACATATATTTGACAAGCAACA
>MUZC01002185.1:918818-934321 GCA_002072015.1 Radix auricularia
ACATATATCTGACAAGCAACAGGACTCCATATATATATCTGACAAGCAACAGGACTCCATACATATATCTGACAAGCAACAGGACTTCACACATATATCTGACAAGCAACAGGACTCCATACATATATCTGACAAGCAACAGGACTTCACACATATATCTGACAAGCAACAGGACTTCACACATATATCTGACAAGCAACAGGACTCCATATATATATCTGACAAGCAACAGGACTCCATATATATATCTGACAAGCAACATGACTCCATATATATATATCAGATGAATCGCTGCATGGTTAATTGACAGTTATGAGAATTGATGTGATGATGGGAGAAAAATATTTGACTTTGGTGGTAGAGGGTTGTGCAAGATCCTAGTTCATGTTCTAGGTCAAGGGTTCTGAACAATTTTTTTGTATCCCTTTACATCCGCATAGTTATTGTGTGTTTACACCCAATTATTCAATTAAATGGAAAAATTCAGTGTGGGGTGGGGGCAGAAGTCAACTTTTAAGGAAATTTATGATAGGAGGGAAGGGGGTTATAAATTGACCAAATTTATGATAGGACGGAAGGGGGTTATAAATTGACCAAATTTATGATAGGAGGGAAGGGGGTTATAAATTGACCAAATTTATGATAGGAGGGAAGGGGGTTATAAATTGACCAAATTTATGATAGGAGGGAAGTGGGTTATAAATAGACCAAATTAGCTTGACCTCAATTATGGCTGGCCCCTAGATACATTGTTGCTAGGACACCGGAATAAAAGAGTAACTGTTATGTTAGAGGACATATTAAGTACATTAAATATTAATTGATGTAATTCTCACCTTTTTTTTTTTTTTTTGGGGGGGGGGTGTAGTTTTTAGTTCTCCTGCACTGACAAAACTGCACATTTCTCAATGGTTCATCTCATTGCCAGGTCCATTGCGAGACAATGTAATGCAAGAAATAACAGAAGAGGAGAGATCCCGGATTACAGTACAAAGGAAAATTGCTGGGCCAATGAGAAATGCTACCAAGGAAATTTTACACCATTTGCTTGACCCTTGCAGTGTAGAGTTGGCACGGCTGCTAAAAAATAATAAGTTTACTTGGAGCTAATGATAATCTGGTATTTATTGTAGGAATTTTTGGTCTGCTTGAAATGCTGTTAACTGCATGTTATGCTTGTCATTATTTTACAAATTAACTGTTTGTTGGTTTAAAAATATGAAACTATTCTTTTTACTATTCATATGTCATACATATATTTTGTTGCTGTTATAAATTTTAGCCATCCTAAATCCTTTTTAAAAAGAATTTATCCATTTTAATTTTGTTTTAAAATGAATGGAACGACAAGCTCCCTATGATTCACAAATATTTTACTGTCTGCTTCTCCAATACTTTCTGTCATCTTTTGTAATTAATTACCCACAAACATAATCTCAAATCTTGGAATTAAGAAAGATATAAGTTATTGCTTCCACAAGTGCATAGTTTTTCACGCGTCTTATATTTTAGTTTAAGTTTACATTACACTATTAGACCACAAAATGAGGGGTGAGACTGCAATCAGGCTTATAAAAAAAAGTAAATGGAAAAGACGTAAACAAGGTAAGGGTTAGCCTGACAGGACGCAACAAAACAGTGAACGTTTCAGCTCTTTGCCGAAACGTTCGCTGTTTTGCTACGTCCTGTCAGGCTAACCCTTACCTTGTTTACGTCTATTCCACTATTAGACCCTCAGCTTCTCTTTTAGTTATAACTTTAAGGGCATTAAGGTTGAGTCAGAAGTGTTTGTTTAAAATAAATTTTTCACAGAACTGATGTAGAAATAATTGTCTAATTATCTTCTCACTGTCAGATATCTTTATTTAAGACTTCTCCTCCTGGGTAAATTAAAACATATATTTATATACATTTTTATTACACTTACAAATCAATAGTAATGATACTTATCTTGTCGCTTGTTTGATCCATATCTTCAAATTCAAGTAGTTTTTACATGGCTCAATTGTTCTAAAATGGTGAACTGAATTAGTAGAAATATTTTAAATGTTTTGAAAAGATCAAGCTTTTGACCACTGTATTTGTATACAATATGTACAATTTAATCATGGTGCTGGTGGTGGGACTACAACATCGGAACAAAAAAATATGATCTCTACCAACCTTGATGGGTTTTGTGCAATGAGTGAATTAATATTAATTTTTTAAATGACCAAAAAAAAAATCCAAACCAGCTACTTGCAGGGGAGGCATTTGTGTATTTTTAAAAACAAAAAAACAATTTTTAAACTGATTCAGGGTTTTTTTTTTATACTTGAAGTACATTTTTACAGCCAGATGCAAAAGATATTGTTTTAAAAATGATAACCAGCCGCTTGTGATTGAATCCCCTACAAAACTATTTAAATGAGCTCCAGAGAGCTTTGTTTTTGATATTTTTAAGATGTATATAAAAACAAAAGATATATGTACAAATGTTTTCACAACATCAACAGCAATTTTGTGATTTCACAGACCCTACTTTAAATTTGTTGAACCTACAATTCTATTGTATTTTGTAAAGATTGATTAAAAAGAAAGTTTTTTGTTTTTTTTAAATGAAAATCTAAAATATTTAAACTGCATTTAGCGGGTTTTTCAGGTCTTCCACTTGTATAAAAAAATGTGTTCATGTATAATACAGTACAGATAAATAAATATCTCTCTATATAATATATAACATTGTAACAAAGTTGACAAGAGTTTTCATATAAGTAATGCGAGTAAGAAAAGATGATTTTGCTACAATGTCTTTGAAGGGCTTATGGGTTGTACATAAATTGTACTAGAATCATTTATGTAATATTATGCTGATAATAACATATTGTAATTTTTCTAAAGCATTTAAACAACATTCAACCAATTATTTTTTTTCCTAACCCTTAAACTTTTAAAAGATTTTTGTATTTTTAAAAACTAAAATTTAAATCAAAATGTTGTATCTTATTATTTTAACTCACACTTATATGGCTGGCTATAAAAAATTTGTAAATTTATATAATGATGAATGAACAATATATACACACATGTGTAAACGTTATTTATTTGACTCAGTCATGAAAAATCACTGACTGTTAAAGTACTAGTGCTAGCAAATGATTGAAACCATGTCAATGTTTGATGTAAAAAATAAACTTTTTTCAGTAATTTTTACTTTGTATTCAGCTGTAACTGTAATGCTTTTAAAAATAAAAAAAACTTTTTAAAAAAATTTAGTTCTAAATTTTTTTCCCATCTTCTATATCACACCAGTCAAAAATGATTTTTATCATCACATGTTTAAATTTAATTTGAAAAAAGTTGAACCTTACAATGACAATATTTTAAGAAATGGCAAGTTAATTATGGGCTTAACTTTTATGCTAAAAACAAAATGCCACTTTGTTTTTTACAGCTTTCTAGTATTAAATTAATGGCAGTGTTAAATTTATTGTGAAAGAATCACTACCATTTGTTTCAATGAAAGCAATTTTTAAATTTCACTCACAACTTCTGTATTGCACCACAAGATGTTTATCAAGAGATTCCTAACAAGACACCTGCAACTGTACATTTACCTGAAACTTCATATACCTTTGTTAAAATGAAATGCTCATTTGCAGCTTATCAATACATGCATGTGTAAGTAGGTGTTGAATAGCTGGAGGATCTCTGAGCAGAACAAAGGAAATGTTTATTTTGTTAATGTGATATTTTTAACTGTTTAACTGCTTTACAAATGTACTGTACTTTGTATTGTCAACCACTGAACATGTTTATTATATTAATATGAGTTTGATGCTGGTACTAATCTCAATGTGTGTTTGTGGACATTGTTCTTTATGGGTTTATTTTAGGAGTTTTCAAACTTAATGGAATGTTGTATTGTATAAAAAAAAATAAACTGCTAAATGCTAATTTACCATATTGTTGAATTGTTTTGTTTAATTTTCCCTCCATCCTTTATATCACCTGTACGATCATACATTTCATGGGTTCCACTTGTATTTTCCATGTCCAAGTTTAAGAATTTCTGAATTATAATATTTGCGTTCTGAGGTGTGCATAATTCATAATCATTTATAAAATAATGTCTGAAAACCCCAATTACTATAATTTGTCATGATTATAATATAATAATAACCCCCTTTTCAGAGAAAAAAAGAAATATAAATGAACTTTAAAAAAAAAACAATTGTCATATTTTCAAAAATTTATTTACATAATTCAACAAATAACAAGTGCAGTATACATAGTAACAATTTTTAGCCTGAATGTATCTTTTAATATGATTTATAAGTTGTAGAGCATTAGACCAGGGGTCTCCCCCAAACTACGGCCCGTGTGCCAGATGCGGCTCGCAAGGCCCTCTCATCCGGCCTGCAGACCTTTTACCACAAAACTTAGTAGTTGGGGGCTTGTAGTCAGCCCCCAAACAGCTGTATGACAGTTAATGCAGCTTGTTAATGCAGGCTGTAGGGAGACCCCTGCATTAGACCATTGAAGCTGTTTAGGTTTTTCTTATCATTATATAATAATTTTTGCCAGGTCTTCAAAAATATTTTCAAAATAAAATGAGGAGTCACTATACGATTATGATGCTCTATTGCAGTATTCATACAAAAAAGTCACTAACATGTTAAAAAAAAATATTTAATTTCATGAATTCTAACATGCAGTGTATTTATTCAATAAATGTTTTCCTGAAATTTTTTTTTTATAAGTAACAAGTTCTTTCTTAACTTTTGAGGAAAAACTTTTTTGAGGAACAATTTTCATATCATGTGTAAATATGAAATGTAATACAGCATTTCATGCAAATCATTTACCGTTATTTTAAAAAAACAAATATCATTCAATTTACAAATGGTCCATATACATTAATCATAGTCAAGGCTATACAAATTCATGTGAATATTCATAAAATTCAGTCGTCGTCGTCATCTTGCTCTCTCAACATTTTTAGGTACTCTTTAGCCTTGATTTTCCTTGGAACAATATCTGTGGAGAGAAAAAATAAATTATGTCAGGGTATTTTTGTCAGATGCATACTATAGCTTTGATACATTTTGATGATCTGGAAGAACAGTTAGATTCAATTTAGGGTTGCCATTAAATTTATAACAAGGGTCATAAGGGTTCCAAGAAATTTATTTTTCATAAGTTATTGTTGAAATAAATTTATTTCATAATTTATAAAACCTCATTCTTATTCCAGCTCTGTGTCCTTATTTTTACCAGAGAAAATTATGTAACAAAAAAACAACTGATCATTAGCTAAAAATTGCTGTGAAGGTTTACAGATTGTACAATTAAATCTACAATTTTTTCAAAATACAAGAAAAGAAAGCAGTAAAGCTTTATTTAAATTTGAAAAAATAAGAGCACTGCTTAAACTAAATATGACTCTGAAAGTACATATAATATTCATGAATTGGTAAATGTATTGGTAGTCCAAACCCTTAGGTAACAGTTATTGGAAGGAAATCCATACTAAAAAGTAGGAAGTAATTAATTAAATAAAAATTGATCTCACCTTAATAGGATACAGCATTTTAAGAGAGTAGTTTTTTCTCCACTTTAAACATTAATGAACACATCATATATTTTATTGGTTTATTATACTTTTGCAAATTTCAGTTTTTTTTAAGTAGTAATTTTCAAATCCTTAAATTCTTCATCGCTCACCATGAAACCCTTTCCTAATTTAACCCTGCCTAAAAACTGAGGGTTGAGAGGGAATATCAACTACTTGGCACAAACAATACTAAACTCATCGAGAAAATTCATGTGATATAGACAAAATTAGACATTGGAATCCTAATATCTGTACACCAATCTTTAAAATATTCCACTTTCAATAATTGTATCATTTAATATCCCTAGACTAATGGACGTTTACCATGAAGAAACTGCAGAGTATCCTCTGAATTAACAATTTCTGCCAGGTCTTTGTAGTGTAGAGAAGATTTGCTACTGCTCTGTTGATATGAAAATTTAGCTAGTGCCTGAATAAATAATTCCTGAGGAGATAAATAAAGAAAATTAGCACAGGAAGAAATGCATTGTAAAATATGGTATCAACACTCCCACTCTTTGGCAATGATTTTTCTATAAGTATGAGTTTGAGCAATGGATGCCTCAGAGTTCTGCTTCCCTCTATTAATATTAATGTGACTTTCAGTTGATGGATTTAAGATGATACAATTAATTACAACACTGCTGTAAAAAAAAAAAATGTTTTTTCTAGTTTGGGCAATTCTTGGTCAGACAAAGGAGACTCTACACTGTGTGTAATGTAAATGAACATCAACACAGGAAGATAAGAGTTATTAATTTTCAGATTGTGACAAAATCATAATTCCTGTGCAATAACCATTCCTGATTATGAATTGACATCCCATTCCCTTTTTAATGGTGTAAGTCCCAGATGATTAAACATATTCAATTATTTTGCCAAATAACATCAAAGTATTTAATATTTGGGCTTTTCAGATGATCTGATAAGAAATTAATTCAATAATATAGATGTCTAAACCCTGCAGAGTTAATAAAATAAAATATAATAATATAGCAAGTGTAGATTAGTTGTAATTGGCAGAGATTACCATTCATTAATCATTCAACCTCATTTTGACTCTTACATTTCAAAGAGTTACAGTTTCATTTATAAGGGGAGGCTGTGAGCAAAAACTAGTTAAACATTTTCCGGTAGTTTTTAAATTATACTCGTTCTATAGCCTGTTTGTTCATAAGCCGACCTCCCCAACATTTGGAAGAGAAAAGTATTTAAAGTGTGTAACCCGCTCGCAAGCAGACCCCCCCCCCAATATAATAGGACAATTTAAACAAAATGGTACAAATTTTTTTTAAACAACAAGCTAAATCGGTCATTATGTTTTCTTACTTTGTACAACCTATCTTTGTCGTTGTGCTCTTTGTATGGCAAAAGTTACCAATTTTTTTAAAAAATATAATTTTGTAAACAGTAGTAGTAAACACTACATTAAAATTCATTGTTGAAAACAAAGCAAAACAATTTATTAAAACATTCACAAAAATAAATAAAATGATTAAATAAGGTAAGTGCAGATGTTTAATAATATATTATAGCTTCTGGTAGAGCATTTGAACCTTGCAGAATGTAGAAAAGGACCTTGATGATATGCAATAACAACACAATATTCCATGTACATGCTGAAATCAACTTTAACTATGACCCGCTCATAAGCCGACCCCCAACTTTTCCACTTAGATTTTGTCCAAAAAAGGTCGGCTTTAGAATGAATAAATATGGTATGTAGTCATGGGCCAATTCTGCAAGGTTCAAAAGGAGTTGCAAATTTAATTTGAATAATTGATAATAAATGGGGCGCTTTTGCCTTGTCAAATGTAGCTCATGATGGATGATGTAAAATTGAACTTGTAATCACAATATAAGCTTTAGTTTATACACTTTACTGTTCATAGGTAGATTATGATCATTATAAATATAGCAAATTTTAAAATTACATTATTAAATAATAGCATAATCAAGAGTTTTGAACACATTAAGGACTAAGGAACTGCACACTTTAGAGCTAAATAAAGTGATATTGGCTCATCTCGCAACAAAAGGCCTGTCATAAAATGGAGGAAATCTATTAATTAATAGAAATATCGGGGGTATATATGTCTGTTTTGGGGACAAATTTCATACAAATTTAACAAAAGATATGCGTCAACATGTAAATTTAGATATATTGAGAAGGAAGTATCTTAGTATTTTCTTAGTCTTAAAAGCTGTTTGTTTATTCTTCATTAATTAAAAACAGCTTCTTGAACTTGAACAAGAAAAAACAGTTTCATAATTTTACTATGCTAAAAATGTTTAGAGCTTATTGATTCGAATGCACTTATGATTAAGCTTCAAAACATTGTTCAGCTAAATTATGTAACCTAAACGTGGATAATTATTCAATGAGTTACATGATGTTTTGTGGTTTTAGGAATGACACATGGCCTATGCCTATATAATATATGTAAGTATTTTTATCGTCCGTGGTGTAACTAAGTCCTAAGCCGATTATCATTCAAGTCTCAAGGCAAAAAAAAAATAGTATTAGTATTAGTAGTATTACTATTAGTAATTTAGGCTAATTATCGTTGTACGGATCCAAGATGGCGGCCGGAAAATTGGTCGCGTCCAGAACTGTACGGTAGCTACGTTGTAGTTACCTCCCTTTATTATTGTATTTCTTCGGTTGTCTCCCTCACCAAAATATTAAAAAAGTAACGGTGGAGGGGTTTAAGGGGAGGGGGAACGCCTCCCCTTATAATTATTAGATACGAATCATCAAATATGAAACTGCTGACATAGCAAGTGATGCAATAATCAATAAGCCCGTGAATTTGAAGACTCGCTCTTTTTCTGATTTGCCACCGTAGCGCAAACATCGCATTGGAAATTTATTAGTGATTTGCTAAATAGAAGAAGAATTTAAGTGTTTTCTAGTGATATTTCGGAAGGATATAACTCAAGAATTATTTATAACGTGTATTTTTCGTGATTTTCTTCCATTCCCATTGCCCGGCCCATTTCATTTTCAGCATTTTCCCCTCTCTTGGGACTTTCGATCCGCCTGCCACTTTGTGACTTGCATAGCAACCAAAGATGACAGCCGGAAAAGACCTTATTTCGGTCTGATCCGTACAACGATAATTTACCGTAATTTAATAGACTCCCTTGCAATTAACGCAGGCAAAAAAGTTAAGCCCCGATAGGCATTAATTCATTTAAAATCATTTATTGGCTAAAATGTATTACTCTGACCGCAGCATCGCGTCTCTTCCGGTTGCTATGAAGGATAGTTGCTTCCCTTGAATCTTGTTTGTTTTCTTATTTATTTATTACCTTCCCTTTGTTTATTATCATAATTGGATTTTTGTTCTTGCGCCCCGAGAGTGGGGGGGCTCTCCTGTTCATTTTTTCCCAAGTATAAATGAGTATATTCTAAGAACTATTTGCTGTGCTCATTTAGAAAAGGAGTGCAGCTAATTCCTTGGCGGGTTTTTTTTCCCACCATTTGCTCTGGGTGCGTTTCCATTAGTAAGTAGTCATTTTTTGTTAGAATTTTCGGAAAATTGAAGATTTTAGGGTTTGGGTTAGGTATAGCTTTAGAATTTTCAGAAAATTGAAGATTTTAGAGTTTGGGTTAGGTATAGATTTAGAATTTTCGGGAATTAAAGATTTTAATTTTAGGGTTTGGGTTAGGTATAGCTTTAGAATTTTCGGAAAATTGAAGATTTTAGGGTTTGGGTTAGGTATAGCTACAGAATTTTAATTGTGGCAGTAGTGATCTAATGGGTGAATTTCTAAAAGGATTAAAAAAGTGTATCCTCCCCTTTGTTGTGATTCCGATGCCTGATCGGTGAGTACCCATTGTTTTCTTCATTTTTAAAACTATTTTGCTTTTATGAAAAACCCTAAAAAATACCCCTTAAAATATTAGAATGTCCTTCCATCCACCCCTATTTTTCCCCCTATGTTTTTCCTTTTTTTTTTCAAAATTAGCGGGTTGCTAGAAAACTGCACAATTTTAGAATCCCTGATTCCCCAACCCCTCTAAATTCACGGGGCTCGCACTACTTTTCCGGCGGTCACGTGTCATAGCAACAAGATGGCCGCCGGTGCGGTCGGAGTACTACACGTTTACCCATTTATTTATCATTAAACAATTAAACATTTTAAATGCTATAAATAGGCACTTTAGTAAAAAAAAATTAACTTCAACTCTTAAAGTCGCAAAGCGTCGTAATGCGCCTCTTCCCGCTATCCCTAATGCGTCGTAATGCGTCCCTAGATACAAATCTCGTTAGAAATGAGATCTCGGAAAGTAAAAACTCTTCAATGCTTGAAAAACGATGTATTCGACTTCCCGCAATGGCGCCGTTGCCGGCACTAGTGTTATCGCTCGATTCGCGATGTTTTTTGGTAGTTTTAACTTTTTTTCTTTCGAAGATACGTTTTCGTTATACTTTATTACTAAAATAATAGTACTAAACTACAGGTAAATATTGTTTCAAACTCAGTACGGTCCTTTGAATGCGTAAAATAACCATTCTTAGCCTTAAAAATGAAGTCAGTATGACAATAATATTATAAATGGATTTTACGCAAATTTTTTAATTTCATAACCAGTTGATCGTAATACGGGAAATCCTTACGGGACTGAGGCGGAAGTTTATTGAAAACCTTCTGGGGCTTTAAGAGTTAAAATAATAAAAAACCAATAGCATAGTTAAATAGAGCTGATTTTTAAGTGAATTTTAACACCAAAATTATAATTTTAGGATTAGCAGTTTTAAAAATATGAATTTTTAAAGTGTGGTTCAAATTGTCCCAAGCCCCAATGCATTTTTCCCCCATATTTTGTGACCTCAAATTCCGCTGTTCCCGTCACGCACTTAAGTCTTTGTTTTAATAATGATTTTATTTTCAGAATCAATACTAGAAATAAAATAATTAGTTCTTTATTTTGTTTTTAAAATATTATATATTAATAAATCATTTTACTTTGTATAACAGTGAAATTTATCTTTAAAAGAAGTTTCAGTTTTGTTTACAAGTCCCAATTCACCCACTATCATCATGACCTACATATAAATATCAGTCTCCTTTTGAACCTTCAACTTTGGCTAATGAATAATTAATTTAACCCTGACCAATGGTTTAAAGATTTTTGCACACAGCCACAACTAATGAATGAAACTAATAAAGACATTGTAGTAGTAGGAGTCAAAATGAGGCTCAGTGAATAGTAATGAGTAATGGTTGCCATGGACTAGTCTGCACACGGTACATTATTATGAAATTTCATAATACCAACTCTGCAGGGTTAAGCCGTCTAAATGTAGTAAATTATTGAACTAATTCTATATTAGATCATCTTTAAAGTTAAATTATCAAATATTTTAATGTTAAAAGTTTTTAAAAAATGAATATTTTATAAGCGTCAGAGACTTCCGCCATTAAAAGGGGGCGTGTCACTTCATAATCATGAATCGGTCAGTGCATGGTAAAATTTCTAAAATTCTATAACAAAAATTTTCTTCACGTCCTAGCTCATTGAAAATTGGCACACATATAAATCGATTGATAAAGAAGGACAAGAATTAATATGAAAGAACAAGAATTTGAATTTCTGCAAAAGTTTTTGGGGTGAAGATGCCTATATAAGCTTTGATATTCCAAATTACCTATTGATTGAAAATACGATTTAGAACTATTAGAATGTAGGCCAACATGTATTCGGCTAATTATCGTTGTACGGATCCAAGATGGCGGCCGGAAAGATATTTGAAATAAATAATAAAATAACAACGGGGTGGGGTTTGGGGAGGGGTCTAAGGGGAGGAGGAACGCCTCCCCTTATAATTATTAGATACGAATCATCAAATACGAAACTGCGGACATAGCGAGTGATGCAATAATCGATAAGCGCGCGAATTTGAAGGCTCGCTCTTTTTCCGATTTGCCACCGTAGCGCAAACATCGCATTGGAAATTTATTTATGATTTTCTAAATGGAAGAAGCTGATTTAAGTGTTTTTCTAGTGATATTTCGGAAGGATATAAATTATTATAAATCGAGAATTATTTATAAGGTGTATTTTTCGAGATTTTCTTCCATTGCCCGGCCCATTTCATTTTCAGCATTTTCCCCTCGTTTGGGGCTTTCGATCCGCCCGCCATCTTTGTGACTTGCATAGCAACCAAAGATGGCGGCCGGAAAAGACCTTATTTCACCCTGATCCGTACAACGATAATTTACCATGTATTCATAGGCTGTAGACCGGAAAAGGAACTGAAATGTGTGGAAAGTATTTATTTACTAATAGTTTTACACCCTCATCGGAAAATTAAAAACTCTGATCCTCTGCGCCGAAATTAATTCCCGATACAAAGAAAGTAGTAGTAGTAGTAGTAGTCTCCCTTGTCATACCAAAGTACCTACTATACAAAAAATTAACATATATATAAACATGCATTAAAAAATACGTTTACCGTTGCCTTTCCTGTTAAGTGGAGTGCTTCTTGACTAATACTTGAAACTTCGGGAGAACTTTTCATTATAGTTTTCACTCTTGATAGAGGTAGAGTGTTAAATGATTTTTCCGCCATGTTTTCTAAAGCTATGCTTTTAATAATCTTTTACCCTAAACGAGGGGATGTTTATATGTATCTTAATTTAATGAAGAGCTTGTCTGTAAGTTATGTTTGTAGTTTCCCTTTATGACCTACATTCAGGTTATTTTACCTTTGCAGGTATGACTTCCGCGTTAAAATGGCGGTGGTGTAGTGTTGTGATTTAAGAAAGTTTTTAGAATTTAAAGAGAATTTTTCAGCAAACCTTGGTAATTTAATATTTAATCAAAGACATACGATTATTAAGGCTAATAATTAAGGCTTATTTTTCCATTGTTATTCATTTTTAAAGTTAAATCATTTAAATGTATTTAAAAGAGTTTTTTTTTTTCAAAGTTAAAACTCATACTGTCATACTATACTCATATTCATAACTCATTTAGTCATTTATTTATTATTTAATTATACTTTACTTATACTATAATTATACTTATAACATTACTGTTATACTGAGTTACGCTTTAACACTAAATGTAATAAAGTTAATAAACTTGACTTTTTATTATACCTGAATTAAACGAAATTGAAATTTTTGGCTGATATTTTGTCTCACACTCACATGACGTACATTAGTTTTTACTTTTACTATTTAGATTTTTTAAATGATAATTTTGGTATTAGGATTTAGTTGTAAGTTGTAGAATTTTAAAAGTATGAGATCAGTAATGTCAGATCAGAATTGTTCAGCAAGACTCAGACTGAATCAGTATTTAAAATGTTTTTAAAATTTTAAGATTAAAAACATAACGATTGGGCATTGAGTGCTTGCATGATTGGCATGAAATTATTTCGTATAACATAACTTAAATTAGGAATATGCATCTACTCATCTGCTGTACTGTAATGGACCCATCCACCAAAGAAAACATACATTCATACAAAGTGTGGCTGAAGCGAAGTATGTCGACCGTGACGTCACAACGCTAACGAAGGTGTAACATAAAAGTAAATAGAAAAAATTCAAGAGCTGCCAGATTCATTACTTGAGAATATTCCAAATTGACAATATAGTTAAGAGTAACAATGAGTAGGCCTAACTATAATAACATTATTAATGATAATGGTTAAATCATCAAACCTAGAAACACTAGAGGATAAAAGAAAATTAATTCTAACTTACAAATACCATACAAAGATAATATAATACAATACTCAAATAGAAATAGGGATGAAAACACTTTTTTAACAAACAAATACAAATTCAACACACTAAAATTACTTGACTTACTAAGGGAAATGCAAAGCTAGACATAAATTATAATACATGTATGATCTATAGTCTTATCTTTAGCACTTGAGTAAGGGAAGGACAGCTTCAGAAAATTTATACATTGAAATGTTTGTTTTAAAAGATAATTATAATTCTATCAACATGATATAAACCAGATAATACGTGTTATTTGCTCTTTTATTTCAAATGTTTGTATTTCTTCCTCAGGGGTGAAGAGAGACAACTCCTAATCGAGCAAGATGTCTGCATCTGTTTATAACAACCCCTACATATACAAACCACCCCCGCCCAAGATAGACTACCCTTCCTACTGTGCTGCCTGCTCCTACTTAACATGCCGGTTGGTTTCAGTGACCCACCTAAACAATAGATTTTTAAGTTAATAGAATGTGTTGTTGTTGAACTTTTAAAACATTGTACCTCTTAGCTCTGTAGTCTACATGAATATAATTTTTTTTTAGCTACATTTTAGTGTTAGCAAATTTTCATAAATTATATTTCAGTGTCCTAAATATTTCTTTAAAGCTGTCAGTATAATTTTGTTATGAAGAAAACCAATGTTCCCTCTAAGATTCTATGGTCCATGTTTATAGTTGCAGATCCTCCATTTTTGTGTCCAATATTTTACCAAATTTGCTGCACTGTAATTCTTAACTGCTGCGTGGCGTCAGTCAGATAGCCACTCAGCTTAAATATAAAAGGAACATTGAAGACAACCCATCATCGATGTTCCCTTTAAGCTGCGTGGTAGCGCAGATCTTTGAACGATGCAGTAAAGCAAAATTTTAAAAATATTGTACAAAAAATAGATGCTTTGCAACTTTGACACAAGTTTTTGTACTTTGCACACAGACTAACGAACATCAGAGGGAACATTGCTCACCACCCTCACCCTCCATGTTTTTTTTTTGCAGGGAATATTTAGCTAAATTGTTGCTATATTTAAAAAATATAGTATTCTTTTAAATTGTTCTTATCCTGTTTTCTTTAATAAATGTATTACTTCCTTCCTCAGGTTTGTACTGGATTCCAAAATTTTAGCAGTGAGTGTTCTGCTGCTGATCGTGTCCCTCTTGGTCATCATCGGCATGATTATAGCGCCGTTCTGGTTTCAGCTAGTTCTTAGCCCCAATGATGGTACTTTCGGTTCCGAGCCTGTTAAGCGTGAGCTGACCATTGATTGTGGCCTGTTCTTCATGAGGGAATCAATCATGGACAACACTCTTTTTTTGAACAAGTTTTCCACCAACCGCGAGGTTGTGCCAAGTAAGAAGAATTAACTTTTGCTCTGGGACCTGTGCTTTCTAATCTGGTGGCAAGAATAATCAATCAACTGATACTGAGATTATCTATATCTAATATGTTACCAAATTATTCTTTTTAAAAACTTTTTCATCATATTTTTTTTTAGTGTACCTGAAAATTAAGCTCTCTTAGCTCCAATGGAATTTAAACCAAGAACAAAAATAGAATTTTAATTTTCAGTGGCCGAGCAACATGCATGTTCAGCTGGTGTAATGAAAGTCTGGGATTTGAGTCTTTGTTAAGGCAGGGTTATGATCCCTTGGCTTGAGGGTGTCCATGAGTTTACCCAGCTCCAGGCCCGCCGACAGAAATTTCGGGCCCCTAGGCAGGGCTGTCACGGGCCCCCGGGCATAAACCTCTAAAGTATCTTTAGGTCATGAGAATTTTAAAAAATTCACAGATCATATACTTTGTACTTATACTTTAGATAAGTTAGACAGATACTGATACATCATACAAGGTATTATTTTATAATTATTCAGTTGTTATTTGAAAAAAAAATGCATTTTAAGTTTATTGTTTAAATTAAACTATAAAACCGTTTAATTGTACAAATTTGTATTTATTGTTTTTAAAAACAAACTCTCCTTGATTTGGCTAAAGCAAAATTGTTAATAACATCATCAAAATTTTATAACTTCGCCAAATCATGCTCAATCGCAAGAGTTCAATCGGTCTTGCTTCATAGTTGATCGCTGCACACTTTTTATTTGCTTTAGCTTGCTGAATGTTCTTTCAGCTTCTGCAACTGTTACAGGAATTG
>MUZC01002188.1:1470-13562 GCA_002072015.1 Radix auricularia
CTTTTGTAAAAAAAAATAATATTTTTTATAAAAAAATAATTAAAATGCAACTGTAACACAAAACACAGTGACGTCACACATGGCCAGATAAACCCTCTTCCCCTGTTACAAACTGTAACACTTTCTTACACCCCTCACCCCCCCCCTCTGGAGCGTGACGTACTTTATAGACGGCCCCTTGGGGAAGGGTAGGGAAAAAATATGAGTTTGTTGCCGCGTCACAAAAAATCATTATTTTTTTAAAATTCAGATAATTTTTTGATTAGCCCAACGTGTTTTAGTCGCATCATTCTGACGTAAATTGAAAATTGTGGAAGGGAGAATACTCTCGTCGACTGAAATTTCTCCATCAATTCTGTTCCTCCTGATCTTCCGGCGCCTTCCGACTGCCAGGTGAATGGATAACCTCCCCTTAATCGTTCAAGTGACGTGAGTTCGCACCCCTTGGTGATGGCTGCGAGAGGTAAAGCGGAACTAAGACACCATAAAGAGGCTAATTACCGGCAGCTCATACTACTGTGTCCATAGAGACGGAGCAATCCGTTATTTGAATTGCAGAATATGACTGGCCGGAAAATGGAAGTCATTAGCGAGGGTTGCCTCTGAGCATTGTCTCAACACTTTCTACTTACGCCTGTAGGAGAATTCTGGCGTCGTCTTTCGTGATGCATTTCTCTTACCTGCGATTTCGTGAACGTATTTACTTTACGCGTCAAAATGATGAGTCGTTAATTGGTCGAGTTATTCAAATGCTTGGCATCCGGCAAAGGAATATATTACAATAGCTTTTTTTAACTAAAAAAAATGTGTTTGATTTGTTTTATCTTCTCGTGGTGTTTTTATCCAGGGAAATGGTGATACTTTTTGTCAGCAGAATTGTCATTTTCTTCTCCTGTAAGAAGAGTAGAGTTAGAGCGAAAGAAAGCCTTTTCTAAATACAGTGCCTACACATTGGAGGGCAACTACTTTGGAGGGCAACTACTTTGGGGGGGCAACTACTTTGGGGGGCAACTACTTTGGGGGGCAACTACTTTGGGGGGCAACTACTTTGGAGGGCAACTACTTTGGAGGGCAACTACTTTGGGGGGCAACTACTTTGGGGGGCAACTACTTTGGAGGGCAACTACTTTGGGGGGCAAATACTTTATAGGGCAATTACTTTGGGCACAACCATAACTACATGTAACACCACTACTTCACGTAACACCACTACTTCATTTTACACCACTACTTCATTTTACACCACTACTTCATTTTACACCACTACTTCATTTTACACCACTACTTCATTTTACACCATTACTTCACGTAACACCACTACTTCATTTTACACCACTACTTCATGTAGCACCACTACTTCATGTAACACCACTACTTCATGTAACACCACTACTTCATTTTACACCACTACTTCATGTAGCACCACTACTTCATTTTACACCACTACTTCTTGTAACAACACTACTTCATTTTACACCACTACTTCATGTAACACCACTACTTCATTTTACACCACTACTTCTTGTAACACCACTACTTCATGTAACACCACTACTTCACGTAACACCACTACGTCATGTAACACCACTACTTCATTTTACACCACTACTTCTTGTAACACCACTACTTCATTTTACACCACTACTTCATGTAACACCACTACGTCATGTAACACCACTACTTCATTTTACAACACTACTTCATGTAGCACCACTACTTCATTTTACACCACTACTTCATGTAACACATCTACTTCCTGTAACACCACTACTTCATGTAACACCTCTACTTCATGTAACAATGCTAGAGCAAGTAGCTACACTAATTCGTGAAACACCACTACTCCATGTAACACCATTGAATAAAAAAGCATGAGTAATGTAGATATAGATTCTACGTCGATTTTCGACCAAACAATATCTTTGGATGTAAAAACAGGCAAACATTTCTTTTCAAAGAAGCACTTCTTTGGATGGAGACATACAAGTTTTCGTACTTTCCGTCCGGAATTCGGGCATGGCATGGGTTGCCTTGAATAAACCAGGAAAGCCAAAACTTTATCAACATTTAAAACACTACCAAGAACGCAGGACTAAGCGCATAACCATAGATAAGCGTAGGACGCAATAATCTTTTGTATACAAGGAGATTCTGTAACAGATAAGATAAGGTAACACGCTATTTTTAAATTCCTGCTGCAAACGTCTAAATTGGAAAACTTCGGAAAACCAAACATGTAGTCAGAAGCCAGCAGGTTGTTAACCCTAAATTACACAATGTGACCGTTTGGTTACAAAGCGAAATAATTATTATTTCACTACAAAGTGATTAGTTTAAAAAAATTTAAAGTGATTCCCCCTTTATTTTAACACTAGATTGTGCCAGGCGCCGTGGCGCCCGCGGCGCCCCCGTTTTTTGGGCGCCTACGGCGCCAACCTTTTTTTTTAAAGACCAACTAACTTGTCCTTTTTTGATAAATACGAATTATTAAACTTTATGAAATGTACGCAAAGTATTTATTTAATAATAATAATAGGGGTTGTATTTTGCGTACCGATGCACACCAAACAATGACGTCATCATATTAAATATTTTTACAGCGCTCATCAACACACGATTTTTCAACTAAACTAACTGCTGTAAACTGTCGTACATCGCTCCTCAGCGTTTCAACTAAACTAACTGCTGTAGACTGTCGTACATCGCTCCTCAGCGTTACGTTACAAACATACAGAACAACACCACTGGGTGTTTATATATATTAATGTTTTGAACTTCTGACTACATGTTTGGTTTTCCGAAGTTTTCCAATTTAGACGTTTGCAGCAGGAATTTAAAAATAGCGTCTTACCTTATCTTATCTGTTACAGAATCTCCTTGTATACAGAAGATTATTGCGTCCTACGCTTATCTATGGTTATGCGCTTAGTCCTGCGTTCTTGGTAGTGTTTTAACCCTAAATTACACAATGTGACCGTTTGGTTACAAACCGAAATAATTATTATTTCACTACAAAGTGATTAGTTTTAAAAAATTTAAAGTGATTCCCCCTTTATTTTAACATGTTTTGAACTTTTTTTCCGGAGAACTCTTCTCTTAGACCGTTTTGTATTTTTGTAAGAACGACTTTTAGAAGATCACAGTGGGCTAAAATTTTGTCTACTGAATCTAGTAAGTACAAGTGTTTATTTTTTTATCGAATAATGAAAATTTCTGTTCTAAAAAATATAAATGATAAAACTAATGTTTATACAGTAATAATGTAAGCTTAAGTTTGATATTTGTCATCATCGTTTGATAATATATGAAAAAAAATGGTATGTTACCATATGGTAACAGTGCGTCTATGTGGTTGATTTTTTTCCTGTAGTTTTTCTTGTTGGAATATGACAACTTACTAAAGAATATAATTTCTGACTGGCCTGTTTGGAGATGACCGGAAACCAAGAATAACTAAATTCGTTTAACATTCAAGAAATCACCATTCCCATCTTTTCATTGATCCATTGGTTTCATCCTAACCATTCTGTCTTTTGTTTTTCCTTTAACCTTGTAGTCCGCTCTATGAGAATTCGTTATGTGTGATTGGCCTCAGAGTAAAAACGAAATCACTAAGTCAGCTTTAGAATATTTATCTATACTTTCTTCTATGTCGGATTAAGAGGGGGGAGGAGCTGAACGGGCAGTAGCCAGGCCCCCCCCCCCCCCCCGATTGGAACCCTTAAAAATATCATAAATTAAATAAATTAATAAATAATATATATTAATCTGATCGCTATTCAGACCATATAGTATAAATAATTGAAAAACTTGATTTGAATTGCTCGCTAAGAGAACATTTTATCAGTGGCGTCACTAGGGGGGTGCGGTGGGGTTGGCCACCCCGGATGACACCATCAAGGGGGTGACACCAGACTGTAAAATTCTATATATTCCCGTTATTTGGCACAGGAGAACTCGGAGGATTTCTATGGGGTTAAACCTTGAGGGGGTGACACCATGAGCTACCGGCCCGGGTGACACCATCCCTAGTGACGCCTCTGCATATTATAGAATATTGTTTATATTTTTAAAATTTACCAATTTAGATAAGCTCTGCTGGCCATGTGGATGAGTACAGGCTTGAGGTTCAAGCGATGTCGAGAACGATTCCCAGAGGTGGAATATTTTTTTTATTTTCTTATTTCACTCATTGTTGATATACCGGCAAGCACTTAAACCAGTTTCTTCTTCGTGTTCATTTTTTTCCATGATTAATATTTTTGGTTGGGAAAGCCGTTCCCATAGTACAGACAAAGCATGAGCAAGGACCCAATGGACTATTCATTTACAGTCTCATATTAGCTGCTACTGCTAGCAATCATTTTTTTAATTGGACACTGGCTGGAATAGGGGCCCCGTTTCATTTCATCCTGGGCCCCCGTAGGATTGCAGCCACTGGCCCCCGTTTGATTGCATCCGTGGGCCCCGTGCAATCTTAATCCGCCACTGTACCTCTTGTTAATCTTTTTTTTTTGTTCCATATCTGTTCTGGATATTATTTTGCGATGCTCTATTTTATTCCGTAAGTCTGAGAATGTAGTTAAATTTGGCCTTCTGAATACAGTACACTTTTATTTCTATTAATTCCTTCGATCAGGGGAGCGCCAAACTTTTTACTGGAAATAACTGACTTTGAAAAAATAAGACGCTTGAATGAATACATTAATCCAGTGAATCTGTATTTTTTCAGTCATGCCCCCCCCCCCCGAAGGAAGAAGAAAACATTTTTCCCCCACCCCTCTCTCGCGCGACTGTAAATAGTATCATCTGTCTATAAAACTGTCTGCTGAGGTCAAATGAGCCCCCTTCGACGGAGCTTCGCGCCCCACTATTTGAGAACCACTCCATTAATCGCATTGATATCTACTAGAGACAAGATTTTTTTTCAAATATTATGGTCCTATGCACAGCAAGAAGATGTTAGAGATATTTATATATTATTGAGGTAAACAAACTTAAATTGAAAATGAAAGGCATTTAAAAAAAAAAAACACTCCCAAAATTTTACTTTTATAAATATATATATATTTTTTTTAAAGAATCATTTTGAAGCTATTTCTCATGGTAAACATCATGTATGACTTTTGGCCAAACCCTAGCAAATGTTGTTTTTTTTTCCTTTATCAAAGCTATTTCTGAAGGTCATCTAAGACACTGCCAGATAATTAGTTTGGTGTTGCAATCCCCGACGACACGTTCTGGCGCACTATCATTACACGGGCGTTAACTGGCCTGAACGTTGAGTCCAGGGGAGGGCATCCAGAAAAGTACAAGACCGTTACAGGCTGCGGTTGTCGCCTTCAGCTACAGGAGGAGCGGTTAGAAGATCAGGTTGACGCCACAGCAATCAGAGAAGGCCTTGGATTTCTGGCCCACGGGTTTCTAGGGGTTAAAGTTTGGGGATTTTCATTTAACTTTATTTGGCGGAGGGGCGGTTTTTGTTTTGTTTATATTCTTATTACTTTAATCACATCAACGTTGTTTTTTTTTGTTGTTGTTGTCGGTTTTTTTTTTTTGGTTATAAAGAAAGTCAATTAATGTGTAAGAGGTTAGGCTTGGTGGTTGAGGCGGTGTTCAAACAATTATTGTTTATCATCTGTAAGCTGGCTTTAGACTATTATAGGACCACATGGCGGGCTATAGTGAAAGAAGGATCGCTACGAGCAGAGGAGCAATCTAGGGGAGAAGCAGTTGGGAAAAGAGCGAGGAGAAAGACCAGTCAACACTGCCCGACTACATGCGTGTGTGTAACATACAGAAGAGACTGCCACTCAAGGATTGGTCTCATCAGCCACACCAAGAGCTGCTAATAATAAAGTTAAATCTATCGTCTTTCGTAGACGGACAGATGCCATACAGACTACTAAGTATTTTGTATTAAAAAAAAATTTCATTCGTTATGATACATTTGAAATAAAATGAGAATTTAAAAAAAAGTAAATTCATCTGCTGCTAATCTGTTTCTACGTCATACAATGATGATGATGATGATGATGATGATGATGATGATGATGATGATGATGATGATGATGATGATGATGATGATGATGATGATGATGATTCGTCAGTAGATATAAACTTTTCTTAAAACCAAAGAAGCATGATTTCACAAACTTTTAAACCCGAATAGTATGATGTCAACAAATTTTATAACAGATATTTTAATTTCTGCAACTACGAAAACTCCACAAGAATCAAATTAAAGCTCAATTCAAATTAATCTAAAGACTAAAAATCCCCACAAGTAAACATAGATCATGTGTTGTAACTGTGGAAATAAAAATGTACGCATCTACACTCAGTAGTAGACCTCCCATACATTTTAAAGTTCAAAATGCAATCATATAATTTTAAGTTAAGGCAATACTTGTCACGTAAGAAAAATGATTATCTTCTTATTTTATATATACAGAAGCTCCTTCTATGAAAAAGATAATTGCGTCCACTGACCATGACAGATGGATGATCTGTTGGCAAGTGATGCAGCGGTCACAGGCCACGGCTATAAGGGTTCCACGCATGACCCAGCCGCCTAACTATTGTTAGGTACCCGATCGGAGCTGGGTGACTCGGGGACTCCTTAGGCCACAGGAACAAATCCTTGGATTCGAACTCGTGACCATCGTTACACTAGTCGAGCGCGCTTGCCAGTTGCCACTAGACCATTGTATCCCATTATTGTTTGAAAGGAGATCACGTGATGAAAAGAAGATAGTCTGAGAGAAGCATTAGTAGTTGAGAGTGAAGGTTGGCGCGAGAGAAGTTTTTGAGTTGTGTTGCTGACAAGTTTTCTATTTGTAGAACGTGTACACACTTCTAGTGGCTGCATCAAAGTTATTTGTGCTTACCGAGGACTTCAATCTTATTATTGTCAGTCAGAGATCGTTGTTAGTAAACGCCTACAAGAGAGAACGGGGTCAAACCAACCACGTTACAATGCCATACCATATTTACTCAAATTAAACTACTTTTTTTTAAAAACTTCAAACAAAAAGAATAAATTCTTAAAATCGTTTTCTTTCTTTCTTTTTTTTTAAAATTTAAACTTTCTTTAGCTGAAACTATCAATAATCATAGTTATGAAACTATTTTGTTCCTATCTTTTAAAAATACCCAACTAAACATTGATAGCATGATGTTTTCATTCGATTACTGAAACAAAACGTAAAGATTAATAAAAAAAAATAATTAAAAAGAAAATTTAACTTTATCTCTTTATTAATTCATGAGTATAAATATAAAGCCTAAAATATATTTAAAAAAAAAGTATTTTCTTTAAGTTGAAAAACAGGAGCAAATGAATGTAGCCAATAGGTGAGGCTTTCAAAGGAAATTAAATAAATGCTGCAATGTCACTTCACCACAAACAATAGATTCGCTGACCGTCTCCTCTCGGTCACAGCCTCTTCTACATCTTCCGCTCACCTTAAACAGCAAATTCTCTCGGAAATTCATTCATGTTTTAAAGCGTAGGCTACATGACTCGATACGTGAAACGTACTTAACCCTTAAACTTAAATGCGTGATATTTAAAAAAAAAAAAACTTTGAAAAAATAATAAGGTATGCTTTATTATTTCTTTATTCATTATAATACATCTTATATAATACATGTTGTTGTTTCCAACATTTAAAATATGTATTTTGAAGAAGAACAACATGTATCCGTATAGGGTTTGTCATTTATAAAACAGGAAAGCGTCATAGCTGGATGAGTAATGTTTCTATTTTTAGATTACATTCTAGCGGAACAATGTTTTGAAGCATAAATACAGTCGAATCATTTTTTTTCCCTCAAAATTGTTAGCTTAGTAAAATTACTTAGCTATTTTTTCCTTCTTCAAGTCCAATAAGCTGTCTTTTAAATTAACGAAGAATTAACGAATAGCTCATATGATCCATCCTTCACTATATACCTACATTCACATAGCGACTCGTATTTTTTATTACATTTTTTATGAAATTTAACCTTAAATATAGCCCAACTATTTTTATTAATAGATTTCAGGCATATTAGCTCAAGGTATTGTGTACATAGTGACATGCTAATGATTGGACTTGTAATGGGCTGCTCTAACTTGGTAGGATATCAAGGATAAGGGCCGTCCAAAACGTACGCCACGCTCGAGAGGGAGGGGGTGAGAGGGTGTAAGAAAGTGTGACAGTTTGTGACAGGGGGAGGGGGGGTTCCGGCATGTGTGACGTCATGGTGTTTTATGTTAAATTTTAAATATTTTGTTAATAAAAAAAAATATTTTTCTCCCAAGTGTGACGTACTTTAGGGTGGGGGGGGGTCCGAGATTTGTGACAGGAAGGAGGGGGGAGTTAAAAAGGATAAAAAAATAGCGTGACGTACTTTATGGACAGTCCCATAGGAATAATTTGGTGCGATGTAAACATTACCCTATTAAGAACAGGACATAGACATTGTGTTATAAACAGTTGCGCCACTGGGGGGGTGGGTAGTGGAGGGCCGCCCCGAGTGACACCATCAGGAGATGGGGTGACACCAAAATTTAAAATTCTGTATGTTCCCGTCACTTGGCACTGGAAAACTCGGAGAAGTTCCATGGGTTACTTGCGAGGGGGTGACACCATGAGCTACCGCCCCGGGTGAGACCAACACTAGTGACGCCTCTGGTTATAGATAGCAGTCATATTTAGGATTTAATTCAGAGTTTACGTGTTGTAGATTGGTAGGTCTGTTAAGTTGCCTTATTTAAAAAGAAATCTCCCTCTTTCTTAACAGCGGAAAATAAAGCAATCATTGTCATGAACTAAATATTGTCTTCGTTTTTATAATTTAATGTTTTTATAGGGATGTTTATAATATGGCGGACATATATTAATATAAATATTATATCTAAATTTATCTTTTTAAGCACAACATTCATAAAAAATTAATAAAAGATACGAGTCAATACGTGAATGTAGGTATATTGAGAATGATTGATTTATCAGCTAATTTTTAATTCTTCGTTAATTTAAGACAGCTTATTGGACTTGCAAAATAAAAAATAAAAAAACAATTTCGTAATTTTACTAAGCTAACAATTTTTACGACATAGTGATTTGACTGAATTTATGCCTCAAAACTTTGTTTCGATAAAATGTAATCTAAAAAAAGAACATTACGAAATGAGCTATGACGTTTTCCGGTTTTAGAAATGAAGAACCCTATAGGACAAACAACAAACTTGTGAGGCCGTTATCAGAACTGCTGGTCAAACAAAAAACATGTACAACAAATGTGTGTTATGTAATTAAGCTTAAAATTTAACAAAACAAGATTTTTGCAAAGCTGGATAATTCCATCTCTGGTTTATACACAGCTGAGATTTTTTTTTATACATACATAGATTGGGGTACGGATATTAAAAAAATAGAAATGTAAAAAAAACAAAAAAAACAACCTAGATTACGATAAGGCAGATTAAAATTTGATTAAATGCAAAGATTTGTAAAAAATTTTCGTGCTCGCTTTCTCCTCACTGAGTGTAACATATAGTTAATCAATAGAAGATTTCATAGTTAATAGGATTACTGTTTTTTTTATAAAGATTAACATACGTGTGATTACAAAACATTGATTGAAAACGTTAGGAAATTAAAGTTATTTATTAGAATTGATATTTTAATATAATTAGGTTTAAAGGAATTTAATATTAAACTAACAAAAGAGCTAATTTCAAACATTATTTATTTTAAAAATAACTGAGCGCGAACGCTGTAAAAAGAAGAAAGCTGCAGCAAATTAATTAACACATTAACTTGTTTAAAAGGGAGGGGGGTAATAATCGGCGAAAATTGCGTGACGTCATTTGGGGGACGGCCTTCCAAAATCCGTCACACACTGAGTAGCTGAGTGTTGACCGTTTACTTGAAGATCGGATGCGTGAAAAACACGGGAGAGTTCGCCTAGTTATTATAAACTCCAGATCCCTTTTAAACAATAGTTTTTTCTAGTAGATGCGTCAAATGTGAAAACAATTGTTAAATTATGGAGTTGGGGGAAGGTCTCAAAATTAGGGGGAAGGTCTAATTGATGGGGACATAGTTACATGATTGTTGATGTCTAAATGGCGTGTGTCTGACTTCCACCCGCCGCAGTCGCCTAGTCGTCTGGTCTAGTCGTCGGGTCTAGTCGGGTCTAGTCGGGTCTAGTCGTCGGGTCTAGTCATCTGGTCTAGTCGTCTGGTCTAGTCGTTTGGTCTAGTCGTCGGGTCTAGTCGTCGGGTCTAGTTGTCTGGTCTAGTCGTCTGGTCTAGTCATCTGGTCTAGTCGTCTGGTCTAGTCATCTGGTCTAGTCATCTGGTCTAGTCGTCTGGTCTAGTCATCTGGTCTAGTCGTCTGGTCTAGTCATCTGGTCTAGTCATCTGGTCTAGTCGTCCTGTCTAGTCGTCGGGTCTAGTCGGGTCTAGTCGTGGGGTCTAGTCCAGGGGTCTAGTCGTGGGGTCTAGTCTGGTCTATTCGTCGGTTCTAGTCGTCGGGTCTAGTCGTCTGGTCTAGTCGTCGGGTCTAGTCGTCGGGTCTAGTTGTCTGGTCTAGTCGTCTGGTCTAGTCGTCTGGTCTAGTCGTCTGGTCTAGTCGTCTGGTCTAGTCGTCTGGTCTAGTAGTCTGGTCTAGTCGTCTGGTCTAGTCGTCGGGTCTAGTCGTCGGGTCTAGTCGTCTGGTCTAGTCGTCGGGTCTAGTCGTCGGGTCTAGTCGTCTGGTCTAGTCGTGGGGTCTTGTCGTCGGGTCTAGTCGGGTCTAGTCGTCGGCTCTAGTCGTCGGGTCTAGTCGTGGGGTCTTGCCCAGGGGTCTAGTCGCGGGGTCTAATCGTGGGGTCTAGTCGTGGGGTCTAGTCTGGTCTAGTCGTGGGGTTTAGTCTGGTCTAATCGTGGGGTCTAGTCTGGTCTAGTTTGGGGTTTAGTCTGGTCTAGTCGTCGGGTCTAGTCGTCGGGTCTAGTCGTCGGGTCTAGTCGTCGGGTCTAGTCGTCGAGTCTTGTCGTCGGGTCTAGTCGTCGGGTCTTGTCGTCGGGTCTAGTCGTCGGGTCTAGTCGTCGGGTCTAGTCGTCGGGTCTAGTCGTCGGTCTAGTATAAGACGACAATAATAAGCCAGGGTTCTTGTTCAGGATGTTAATCACATTTACTTTCATCTTTATTTGCTATCCTGACCTGTTACACGACAGAGTCATTTTTAAGTACGGTGCCAAACTTGTTCCATGCCGACCAACACTTACATTTTTTTAAAAGGACTCATTTTTTTATTGAAGAACTGTAAACTGTTACAAACCTTCAGTCAGAATCTCTATCTCAGAGTAACACAATTATTTAAATCATTCAACCTTGAAACACTAGAGGACAGAAGAACCAAGAGTAAATTAGTAATTATACATAAAGCAATTAATTCTAATTTATCCCGTATGCAAGAACAAACATATACACGTTTTCTTTCTTCCCTTCCGGAATATGGGTTGCCAGAGGAAACCGGGAAAGCCAACACCTCATCATAATTTAAAACTCTAAAAGGAGTGCAGGACTAGACACAAACCATAGATAAATGTAGGACGCAATAATCATCTGTATAGAAGAAGCGTATGTGATAGTTAAGATAAGATAAGATAAAGTAAGATAAGATAGCTCGGTGTTGTCAGCTTTGACTTATTAAACGCCCTGGTCTTTATTTAAATGTACCGATTCTTTATTCTGTCCCTTTTGTAATTTCTAGTTGTCAAGCCTGCCCCTATTATTCTTATTTTTCTTTCTTCACTTCTTTCACTTTTACATTATATAATTCTATAGATTCTACAAATGATAATTCGCGTAATTTTTTTTTTCCGATGTAGAGTCTAATTAAAATACTTCAAATAAGATGGATTTTTTTCTACGTGATTATAACATTATTAAGCGTGGAAATGTAGTACAGTCTTTGACATAGCAATATAAAGTTGTTATTTCATAAACTAGTTGGGAAATAATTTCTTAATAGTAACCTGGAAATAACAACTCCAAATATGACACAAGTACTAGGTGCCCACCAGACAGACACACTAATAATGACACAAGTAC
>MUZC01002190.1:0-13021 GCA_002072015.1 Radix auricularia
AAATTAAAATTAACCGGTGATGTTGACCATTTATCTGATTTACTCAAAATGCATTTTCAAGATGACAATAATATATAAATTATTCTTTTGGGATAATCTTAGTAACAGTGAGTAACACTAAAACTAAAACCTGCCAGTACGTAACACAGTTCAAACTCACACATTTCTAAATATATTTTTTTCACTTTGCTATTGGAGATTTTTTAAACAAAATAATGTTTTTCTTAATTAATATTAAATTAAGAGTTGCTGAATGTATATATATATAATTCTCTTGTTTAAATTGTTGTCTTGTACTCATACTTGAAAGTTAATAAATCAAATCCGAAAATGGAAATAATTAATTTTGTACATCTATTTTTGTCAAATTTAAAAATTATTCAAAACAATGTTATAATATCAGGTGTGCTCATTTTATATGAAGCATACATATATCTACACTTCAATAGTAATTTTGTACATGTAGAGTGATATTAATTATTTTTTGTAAATTTTTAAAGATTTGTAAAATATGTAAATTTAATGACCCCCCCTTGACTATTTTGCTATTTATGAAATATGTGTTAGTCCTAACAGCTTATTGTTTGCATAATTATATAGATCTTTGATTCTCTTTTAAATTGATGTATAGATGAAGAAGATGGGTTAATTTGTTAATTTTTTGTGATTTTTTAAAAATTAGTGATTTTCAATATTTTTTAGCTCCCTTGGTAAAATGTGAAAAATTGACGAAGTGCTATTTTTCCGACAATAAAACTTCATATTTTAAGTTCTCACTTTCATGAAAAAAATTGTGTTTGTTTTCTATATATTATTTTGTCAATATTTAAAAGGAAATTAGTGCATGTGACATACATTTGAAGATAATGACTTCTAAATATGGCTCTTTAACGCTCCATAAAAAGTAACCGAGGCAAAAAATTTAAAAATAGCATAACTTTCTTAATAATAGACATAAAGCCATAAATTTAATATCCACATTCTTAGAATTCTTAGATCTTTCATTTAAAACATACTAAAATAATGTTGGCTTAGTTTGAAAAATTGGTTTGGAGTACCTAGTAATAGGTCCATTAGGGAGTTGCTTGAAAACTGAACTCTTAAAGTCGCAAAGCGTCGTAATGCGTCTCTTCCCGCTATCCCTAAAGCGTCGTAATGCGTCCCTAGATACAAATCTCGTTAGAAATGAGATCTCGGAAAGTAAAAACTCTTCAATGCTTGAAAACCGATGTATTTGACTTCCGGCAATGGCGGCCTTTGCCGGCACTAGTGTTAACGCTCGATTCGCAATGTTTTTTGGTAGTTTTAACGGTTTTTTTTTCGAAGATACGTTTTCGTTATACTTCATTACTAAAATAATAGTTCTAAACTACAGGTAAATATTGTTTCAAACTCAGTACGGTCTTTTGGATGCGTAAAATAGCCATTCTTAGCCTTAAAAATGAAGTCAGTATGACAATAATATTATAAATGGATTTTACGCAAATTTTTTAATTTCATAACCGGTTGATCGTAATACGGGAAATCCTTACGGGACTGAGGCGGAAGTTTTCCAAAAACCTTATGGGGCTTTAAGAGTTAAAGTCTGCGTGTATTTGTAAACGAAATGCATATTCTGTTGTGTTCTATATGTAGTACCAAAAAACTTTTTCCTCACATTCTGTGGTGTTCTGTTTACTCCAAAGACATCTGAGTAAATTTTATACTTAATATATATTTTTGTTGTATAGTTCATAACTAGAGAACCCAGAGGTGCTTCACCTTGTGTGTGGACTCCTACCAATTTTGCAATAGATTTGATGCAATTTTGTCCTTGACAGGTCATTATCTTTCTTGAAAGTTGCCACCATCAACCCCCCATTGTATATAGAGCAATTTTCAGTGTCATCCAGGTCTTAAAACAATGAATCATTTTGTATTATTGATTTAATACAGAAGCTTATGCTGGAGCATCTGCTAGGTACATAACAAATAGCTATGTCATCGCTGGCACTAAAACAGTTGACCTCAACCTATTATAAACATGTTTCAGTGACTGACATACAATGAATCACATTTAAGATTGCATGTTATTTTTATTAATTTTTTTTTATTTGTAATTTTCTCTCTAGGTTTATCCTCCATGCTAAAAAGACTGCTTTTGTTGTTGAGCATGATTTTATCATGGCAACTTATCTAGCTGACCGTGTTGTGGTGTTTGATGGTATTCCCTCCATGAAGACTACAGCTAATTCGTAAGTATTATATTTTTATCACAATTATACAGTACAACTAAAATATCTTACATATTATTATATTTATATCTTGTCTATGCTGTCTACAGACCACAGTCACTGTTGAATGGCATGAACAGCTTTTTGGAATCATTGGACATCACATTTCGTCGTGACCCTAACAATTGTAGACCACGCATCAACAAACTCAACTCTGTCAAGGTAGGAATCTTTTTTTTAAATTTCATTTGAAATGATACACCATGTTCTTTACTTAGGTCCCTGGGGAGTGGACAATAGATTGTTCAAAAATTGTGTAGGTGTCATTAGGGATCAAGTGCCAGAAAAAAAACACTCTTATTTGGTTAAAAATATTTCAAAGTGGTCTGCCTAAAAATTGACTAAATTGTCCCCTCTCCATTCATTTTATACACAACTAATACTGCCTTCCAAATGGCATTATATAACTATCTCTAAGCCGATGATTTTAATATTTTTGCTTAGTAATTGATGCTGAGTCATTTTTCCCGAAAATGAGGCTTAGAATTATGATTTTTTTTGGCTTCAAGCAAATCTGAAAATGCTTTATGAGGCAAGTTTGGCAGAGTTTTTAAAAAGTTGTCAAGATGGGTTTTTTTGGTGTTCTTTCTACTTGGTTTGTATTTTGTCCCATACACATTCTTTTAAATTTTCCAACAGATTTGATGGATTTATTATGTTGATGAATCTTTTTTTCATTCACAGGATGTTGAACAGAAAAAAAGTGGTAATTTCTTCTTTTTAGAGGNTAAGGTTGTTAAGACCGCTCGTTTTTGAGGACCGGCTAACCATTCAAAAAAAGACCGGGTAACCGCTCGTCCTTATATCCCTAATGTTTTGAGAACTAACAAGAGAATGTTGGCGCTTCGCGTCATCTGATGGCATCAAAGCCCGCTTGCGTTCAGCTCTTTCCGCATTGCCCTCAATTCATAGCATTTTTTTTTTAAATCCAAAAAATTAACTAAACAGTGATGGTTAAATGTCTTTTTTATATTTTATTTTGAGGACTCGTAGTTCACTGGTCTAATTAAGAGGACAGATTCAATAGTTCGTTAAAATTAGCGAAGTATTTTTCATTAGTTTCAAAAACCAACGCCTTGCCCCGTCCGTTGTGGGTCTAAATAAGAGGACAGGTTCAATCGTTCGCTAAAGTTAGCGAGGTATTTTTCATTAGTTTAAAAAAACCAACGCCTCGCCCCGTCCGTTTTGACGTCATGTTTACCTCTCCTGTGTGATGCCGGTCAACTCGCGTATTAAAATTAATAATATAATAAAATTATAAAGCTAGGGAGTAAACAATGATGATACAATGGAATTTATTTTTTTTAAAAAACATTATTTTTCAATCGTCAACTCGCCAGAATAATTGAATTTTGCGATTCACACGTTCCCCCTCCCCGTTTTTTTCTGTTCAAATAGGGTTTGAGCTACACTCGCCGTACTGTTAATGTGGTAAACAAATGCCTTTGACTAGCAGGAAAACTGTCGCTAAAAGACCGAACTCGAATTTGTGGGCCGATTAATCGCCCGGTATCTTTGCTACGTCTTTCAAATACCTCTCGTAATATAGGTACATGTACTTCACTAAGCGGCGTGCGCCAATACGTTTTTTGAATGCCTGAAACAGGCTATAAACCGGTGATCAGAAAATGCGGATAGGTCACGGGGTCATATGCTTTTATAGCTTTCTTTGTCTTTATTAGAAACAGACTATAATAAATATAAATAGAAACAGCCTCGGCCTTGACCGTTGTAGACATG
This sequence comes from Radix auricularia, assembly GCA_002072015.1. NCBI lineage: Eukaryota > Metazoa > Mollusca > Gastropoda > Lymnaeidae > Radix > Radix auricularia. The sequence goes on from MUZC01002190.1 coordinate 4,014, forward strand.
AAACACGCACTGTTAGTAACTAGTACTATTATATGTGAACTTCAGTGAAGCAAGGCTATAACGCGTCATGTACCCACGCTTACAGCTTGGAGACTGAAGGTTTGATTAGTTTGAATGCCAACCTAGGCTACTTGTCAGCTGGATCGTGGTTAACGCTTTTACTCACCGTGACAAAGCGAGAGGGAGAGGCGCGCCTCGCGTTATGGCTTGTGTTTTTTTTTCACTACATTACCGCTAGTTTTTTTTTTGTTGTTGTTTTCTTTTCGGTTACACGGTCCTGCGGTCCTGAATAAAGATGACCGATCCTGATCTGAGGACCGGTTAACCGTTAACAAGCTTAATATTTATATCTTGTCTATGCTGTCTACAGACCACAGTCACTGTTGAATGGCATGAACAGCTTTTTGGAATCATTGGACATCACATTTCGTCGTGACCCAAACAATTTTAGACCACGCATCAACAAACTCAACTCTGTCAAGGTAGGAAACTTTTTTTTTTTAATTTCATTTGAAATGATACACCATGTTCTTTACTTAGGTCCCTGGGGAGTGGACAATAGATTTGTTTATAAATTGGGTAGGTGTCATTAGGGATCAAGTGCTAGAAATAACACACTCTTATTTGGTTAAAAAAAATTTCAAAGTGGTCTACCTAAAAATTGACTAAATCTCCCCCTCTCCATTCATTTTATACACAATTAATACTGCCTTCCAAAGGGCATTATATAACTATCTCTAAGCCGATGATTTTAATATTTTTACTAAGTAGTTGATGCTGAGTCATTTTCCCGAAAATGAGGCTTAGAATTATATTTTTTTGGCTTCAAGCAAATCTGAAAATGCTTTATGAGGCAAGTTTGGCACAGTTTTTAAAAAAGTTGTCAAGATGGGTTTTTTGGTGTTCTTTCTACTTGGTTTGTATTTTGTCCCATACACATTCTTTTAAATTTTCCAACAGATTTGATGGATTTATTATGTTAATGCTTCTTTTTTTCATTCACAGGATGTTGAACAGAAAAAAAGTGGTAACTTCTTCTTTTTAGAGGACTGAAAATGGCCTTGCCAGGGGCATAAACTTGGCACGTTCAAAGGGCAGTGGTCTGATCTCATGGTCCTCCTTCATAATCAATGGTGTCTGGTATTTGTCTTTATCATTATCATCCAAGAGGAGGCATAAATGGCTGGCTGGAGCTTGTCTCAGTGGACAACTGGGATTTTTACCACCAAAAATACACAGGGTCCATAGAGGCACATTTATTAACAAAGTAGTTTTGGCTTTTAGTGCATGTACAAGAACATCACTGGTATTGATAGCAAACTATCCACTTTCATACCCCATGAAGGCAAATCATATTACAAAAAATAAGGGGGCTCATGATTATCAGACTGCCTGGTTCTTTTTCTGGTCAAGTTTTTTAAAATTATTATTTATTCATTATAGTTTTACTGTTTTTTCCAGAGCCCCCTTAGTAATATTTGAGCATATGCCTTTGTTGAAAGTGACAGCGCCGGGGTTGGTAGTGGTTTCTGTGGAAAAAAATTGAATGTGCCTCTAATCTTGCTAGAATAGATCCTGTGTTTAAACAAATAATGTCCCCTCCATGTGCCACAACCACTGTCCCTAAAAATTGGGTCTGGTACAGACAGATGTTGTCTTTGGTATTATCATATTATTGCTAGTCTTCATAATGTAAGCTTGATGAAATCAAAATTTTGGAGTGGCAGTCACATTATTAAATTATTCTTTCAATAAATGTCTTTGGGCAATGGAATGTTTTATTTTTAACATTTGTTAAGTATGTATGGTGTGTATCTTCATATGATTATAAATAAATTTGTGTTGTTTTTTTATTAGGGTAGGTTAAGTTTAGTATGACTATTCTGAATACCCCATGCAGTAAGAATGAAATTTAGTACGAGAATCAGGTCATATTATTATTATACATTATATGTAATTTCAGTCAGATTTTTTCTCATGTTTATAAAAATTAATACTGTACTTAACTCATTCGCTACTATTGCGACTGAATGCGACATACCCCCCCCTCGCTACTAATGCGCCCCAAAGCGCCATGGCGTCTAGCAACGCTCATATAAAATGTTATCCCACGGGAGGTATTGTTGCCTTGCGAATAGCTCTCGGATTTTAAAAAGTAGAAACAATGCAGATTTCTACAAAAAAAAAAACCGGATGTTTCTACCTTTTATGGTTTAGACGCAGCGTGGGTTGGAAGTCTGACTACATTTGTGCAAATTTCAACTTGTGTTTTCTGATTTTCTTTGGCTCTGGATTTAAATCCGCAGCTAAGTTTTAATTTCTTTATCATAATTTGTATTCGTTGTATTCGTTTTTGTATTATTTGTTTGTTGAAGAAGATTCTTTTCTGTTTTCTTACGTCTTGTCAGGCCTTCTACTTATCTGATATCCAAAAGTTATAAGCCTGTTTGTAGTCTCACCCCCTTTGGTTTTAGAAATTTGTTGTACAATGGCTTTTCAATTTCTCGACTCTTTGATTGCTGCCTCAACATCTAATTATACAGCATATAATAATTCAGATAATGAGGATGAGTCAGATATTGAAATAGACCAAAATGAAATAGATATTGATAACTATGATTCTGATCAAAGTGACGAAAGGGATGGAGATTCAGATGCTGTCACTGACTCTTGGTCTGACAGTTTGACTAGTGTCGTAAACAAGCTGGAAAATTTTACTGAGATAATAGGGAGTTCATAATCTCCCTATTGACAGCAGCCCACTTGACTATTTCAAGCTGTTCATCAACTCTACCATGATAGAGTTGTTAGTTGTTGAAACTAATAAATACGCTGAACAGCCGCAAACCGCCAAGGGTAAGAGAGATACCCAGTGGAAGGCGGGTGTTTTAGGAAGGCTATTTTAGAACAGCTTTTGTCTGGTCCTACAAAATCCAGGTAACCTGACACACCAAGTGTCTCAGGGAGATCCAGCCCATACAACAGCCAGCACATGTTGAGCTCAATGCCAGGGCGTAAACGTCGGTGCTATCAGTGCTCTATTGATGGCAATAAGATGGCCAGCGGTAGAACCAGAGAGACAACAGGCTGCCATATATGCCAGGTCCATCTACATAAGGGATATTGTTTCTGTAAATATCATGAGGCCTTAAAAGTATTAAAACAATAATAAATCACAGAAAACTGAGCTCAAAACCCCCAAAACATGACGCAAAATTTCAAAAATAAATTTTCTCGAATTTTTATGATATATATTTCTAAATTAAAGTACATCAACACATACATTTTTGATAATCTTATCCAAATTTCTATTTTTTAATTTATATTTTGTAATTTTAAAATATTAATATTAAGTTATTTAAAAATATTTTTAATTAACATGGGGGTGCAAGTTTTTTGAGAGTGATCTCCCTTTGCTTAGTACTCCAGGGGGTGTTTTGGTTTTTGTAGTTAGTAGCGAATGAGTTAACTTCTGAAAGAGAACTCAGTATTTTCCTTTATAAATTATCTTTGGGGTTGTCAAACTCAATTTCAAATTACATTTAACTTTACAGCTAAGGCTATTTAAAGTTATTGTCAAAACATACTTATAAATTTTCTATTTATTATTAGTCTTAACTAACTAGTAATGGTACAAAGTAGAAATTACTAGACTTAGTATAGTATTCTGCAAATTATATTTGTTGTGGTTATGTACACATTCAGGGTAGACCACGGGTCTCCACAAACTTTTCTGTCGGAGGGCTGCATTAAATGTCAAACAGCGGCTTGGGGTCGACTACACACAGTATTGTAATTTTAAGCTATAGGAAAAAATATTTATTTTTATTAGATTAAATGGTCTCCAGGGGCCGTGTGTGAAGGCCGCATCTGGCCCGTGGGCCGTACACCTTGTCTAGACCATCACATCCCCCAATTCTTAAGTAATATATGGTTGTCTCTAATTTTCACTGATAATTCTGCATTGCCTATACGTTTGATGTAATTTTTGCTAGATGAGGGCCTCGTTTTGACACATTACTCCAAACTGAAAATTCGCGTCATTTATTTAAATTTATTACTACAATTTACAATTGAAGACTTTAGAACTAAAGAATTCTGCTACAAATATGCTATTGCTATAATTAATTTATAATTACTTTATTACTTTAAATTTTAAGTATAGTTTCATTTTTAAACCTGTTCCAGTTAAAGTAGTATTTAAAAGTAAAGTATTATTAATGGGCACGATGGTCGTTCCCGTGACTAAAAAGTCACCTCAGTATCTGACGGAGTATAGGGGGATTCGCGCTCTCAGTCTCAAACTACTCAAAGTCGCAATCAAATGATAAAAGAAACATTTATATAATGTGATTGTGACGGCAAAATAAACTATTTCTTAACTATAGTAATTTAAAATTAAAAGTTGACATTAAGTTATTTTTTTTAAAAATCGTACCCACACCAAACGAATATTACCATAGACAGACAATTTTCAGTTTATTGGACGTAGTCAAAATGAACTAATTAATATTAATTTTATTAATATTAATAAAACTGAAAATTTCATGAACTGCCCATAATTTAATTAAAAATATATATTTTTAGTAGGGCTGCGGAAATTACCGATTAATTTCTCGATTAATCGGTAAATTATTTTATCGATTAAAATTATTTTAATCGATAAAATAGTGATTAAAAATTGTGTTTTTAAAATTCGATTTATTAATAAATAATTAATAATAGGTTTTTTTTAAATTATTTTTTTACGTACAAACTTCTCCGTTAAGGAGTTCAGAGAGAGTATACTTTAAAATAACCTGTTTTATAAGGACAATTATATTTTTAAAAAACATAGTTTTTAACTATTTAACAATAACAAAATTTACATTATTGACTTTATATTGAAATACTTATTTTTAAATGTAACCCCTAACAATTAAATTAAATACTTAGGTTATGGGCATTTTAAAAAATGCAATAAAAGAATAAAAGGGCACAAAATAAGAAGGAAAACGAAATAGTGAAAAAAGAGATTATGAGGTCTTAGAAAAAAAAATCATAGCTTTCGAACCACTTGGGATAAAAAGATGATCTTTATGTTTTTACTAATCATCAAACAATTTCTATACAGCTGTAAGAAATTTATATTTATAAAAATTAATTTGAAATTTTCATGCAAGTGCCTCAACTTTAATACGTTATTTAACTTCTTTTCAGTGCTAACTGTTTTAAAAATAACCTAATGAAAATACACATTGCCTGTTTTTATCACTTCCCTTGAAATTTTCAGTTTAATGACGTCATACATCTTTATTTTTAGCTTAACAAAATTATCGATTAATTAATCGGTAATTTTTCAAAAGTTAACGATTAAATTTAATTTAATCGATAACAGCCCTAATTTTTAGATGTGTTTAAATATAAGTATGAGTAATAAGTAGTTCATTTTAATGTGAATGAATTTTAATTTTGCTATTGTAATAAAGTAACAATGAACAACAATGTTTATTTCCTCTTAAAAACTGCTTGTTTTTAAAGCTTACTCTTTTAAAATTATTTTTTTAAATGAAGAAGTTTGTATGTAAAAAAATATTAAATAATCATAATTTATTTCATAATAAATAATAAATCAAGGAAAAAAAATTGAAATATTTTCTTTAATTTTAATTGCTATTTTATTGATTAAAATTATTTTAATCGATAAAACATGTTACCGATTTATCGAGAAATTAATAGTTAATTTCCACAGCCCTACTTTTATTATTTAAAAATAATAAATACAGACGTGATCTTTGAAATTAAGAGTTCTTTATAAACCTAAATTTTATATATATAATTATTGGGAGTATGGGAATAGAATTCACACAAGTTAAATTATAAGTATTACTATTACTGGTAAGTAGGATTTCTGCTAGGGTAACCATTATTGTAAAAATCTATAGATTTTGGGGAATTATCAAGGCAGAAGATTTCATCCAAAGAAATAATTTAAAAAAATATTTCGTCATTGGAAAAAAATCATGCTTAGTCAAAAAAATAGAAATAAATTAATAGTAATAGTAATAGGCTTAATTTTGGTGAAGTCAAGTGCTAGCTGTGGTCATAAATAGTTACATAGAATTAATAAGAAACAACTGAAATATAAACATCTTTAAATACAAATACTTTATTCTTCTAATTTGTTTAGGAAACAAATAGAATCCAAGATACAATACTGGTTGTTAATAACGATAAAATGTTGGCGACGAGAAACAATTTATTCAATTTGTATGCACGTGACAATGTATTTGGTTTCTGGGCGTGGCCATCAATAGACGGACTTATTTTAGCAGTGATCTTTGAAAAATTTTTCCACATTGCAGCAAGTCTCAGAAAGGCAACGGAGTGTTTTGAGGGAATCTCCTGCTGTGTACGGGTGACAACTTCAGTAGTTTGTGGGTCGTTTCTGGGCCGTGAAATTTGATGGCGTTCCTCAAGGATGTTGACAATGAGAACGATAGCATTGAACACCACGCCCAGGAATGATTGAATGAAAAGTAACGTCATGTAGATCACTGAAAAAGCATAGTAAAATTATTGATATTTCAAGGTCTTCATTCGACGTGCTTGTAGTAAATTGTGTTAACGGGTTTATTACAAAATGAAAAATATAATTATATCGTGTATGGACTTGTATTTACAAATGATTATTGTCGATATACGAAACACAATTTACGATATTAAAAAAAAAAAAAGAAAACTATTGCGAAAAAAATAACTCTGGTCGCCAACAAGATTTTAAATTTAAAGTTCATTTAGCCTAAAATTAAAATCAGAGATTAAACTGGAAAAAAAATGTTGATAATATTATTACATGAAAATCAGATTGCAAAAGTAAAAATATAACTATAACACTTAATTGGGTATTAAAGTAACGGAATAATCTACTGAGGTATTTTACCCAAAATAGAAACATTTTCAGAATTCTGTGGAATTCGTCCAGATATAAAATCTATGATGACCGTGAAGGACAGCAGCACTGTAATGGCCACCATCAACTTCTCTGGTTCTGACGGCGACAGGAGATACGGCACAGCACACATGATGGGCAGCATTGTGATAGGCATCATCAAGCTAAACGAGAAATAGAGACTTAGGGGCCGTCCATAAATGACGTCACGCGATTTTGGCCGATTTTTTACCCCCTCCCCCACTACGTCATGCGTCGTAACAATATCGTCTACCCCCCCTCAAAAAGTACGTCACAAAACTTTGACCCCCCCCCCCCTAAAATAAAATATTTTCTATTTGAAAATAAGAATGTTTCAAATCATTTTTTTTGTTGTCATTTAAGTATTTATTTAGTGTAGGTCTACATTGTATTATCGTAACATGAGTGAAGCTATGTAAAAGATATTAAATAAATTGTAAGCCAGTGATTCTCAAACTTTTTCGTATCAGACGACAGGCAAGAATTTTTCCATTTCACCAGGTACCATTGCATTCTTTTCCCGTTTTGACATGATTTTCTCTGTACTTATTTGATAGCATAATGAGCCCCTACACAGCCTGTTTTATATATTACATTTTAAAAAAAAATTGTTTAGTTTCCATGGCATAGCAAGATTGCTAACGAACAATGCAGTGGTAATGTCAAAACCCATTGATGTGATTAACCTTCGTGATTAAGCTCGCGAATGTGACTATTGATATTACAAGAATCATTGCATTGTTTATAGACCTATAATATATGTATACAAGACAATTCCTCAAATTGATTACGATCTTTTAATGACAGTTTCCCTTCTAAGTATATGCACATCAAAGGCATTTGATCTAAAATTATCATATCTCATGTTTTCTAAAAAATTATTAGGTATGCGCTGGAAGAGGAAAATAAACCCCACATTTGTGCAGGAAAGTAGGGTGTCATTTTGTGAGTCGCAAAATACAGTCATTCTTGCAAGTAGAGGACTGAAATACTATGACATTATTAAAATATCCAACATTATCATAACTTTTAACTCCGTAGCTCACAAGTTTTTTTTGTTGTTTGTTTGTTTTTTGGTTTTTTTTTTTTCAATTCTTTCTTTTTTAGGATTTCACGTACGGTACGTCACACAACAGTTATAAATATTATGTCACCAATAAATTATCTCATTTGGGGTAAAAAAAAAAAAAGGAACTCTTGGGGGTAATGCTCAATCATTGTGGGCTTAGAAAATTTGCTAGAATCCGCTACTTTTGGATTAACAGTAATGTTAATATAAACTTTTATAATTTTAATATTTAGGTTTCATATTGAAACGGACCGTTTTTTTCAAACCGTTCAACTTTTTTAACCGGCCTTCAAAAAAAAATGTTTTAACATCCTTAGATTATATTTTATTTTAATGCATACAAATTAAGCATTGACTATAAATCATTAATTGACTTGTAACTTATTTGCTTATAAAAAAAAGTTATTTTAAAATAATACTTTTTAATAATAACTTTTGGGGTCAAAAGGGAATTTAGGGGGGTAATGCAGACTCATTTGGGACATATGACATCCACTACACTACACTAGATGTATTTAAATACGTCATGTGTACTTGTACGCTTGGTAACATATGCCCACTGTTGAACCTGTTCCTTCCAGAAAATGAATTTGTTAAATTTGTTATCTATGTAGATTTCTTATTTACGTACTATACGAAGACATCTAAATCCAACCTACTTTCATTTATATTGACAAAAGTGACAATAATCTTAATCAACATGACTTGACTGTGTCAAGTATCCTTTCTGTCAAATTTAAAATAAATGCCTTAAAAACTGAGTTCAGAAGAAAGTTGTTTTGTGCTCCTCTCGAATTGCGATGTCGAGAATTTGATGCATTCAATAAAGTTAGTGAATACTTTTGACTAATTTTAAATGGACGCATTTATTATTATATTTAGAATGGCCAGAGGCGTTTGACCAAAAGCCAATCGAAAAACTATAGAAAACTTAAAACTTTTATTATTGTATCAAATAGATTCCCCTCCCCCACCCACCCCCCAAAT
>MUZC01002192.1:0-13568 GCA_002072015.1 Radix auricularia
CCTCCCCCCCTAGGTGCGTGACGTCATTTATGGACGGCCCCTAACCATGAAAACAGTCAACTCTTGACGTTAAATAATTTTTACCTGACTTATTTGACAAAAATGATATTTAAACTCAGACAACTTTACTATACGGCCGATTCGCCCCTTAAATCCATAATTATTATTAAAGGATTACAAAGATGATATTGCTCTCAGTATGGGAATTCGTCGTCATAATTTACTGCTACACATTTATCATTGCCCTAACATTAACTAGGGGTTGAAATGACAGGCTCACATCTTCTGTGGTCGAACAACTCTAGGTCATAATAAATAAAATTGATATGCATTATTCGTTTCAACCGACATCCACCCCCACAATATTGTTTTTAAAAATTTCACGAGTTTCTAGCCTTCGTGACCACCTTTCAACGCAACATTCACAACACACAAACGTCACAAGCCTGTCTGCACAACATTAATCAAACACCAATCAATGTCAAGCATATATCTCTGATCTCTGGCTCGCGTTGTTCAACCACAACTTCGTTGGCTGATGTGGATTGTTGAAGAGTGGAAAGGGGGGGGGGGGTGACAGTCTTATCTTATCGGATTATATTCATTGCCCCCTGGTCGGATTATCGAATGTTTGTTCAACAAACGGCTCGTCGATACTTTAGTCGGAAAAAGGTAATTTAAACAAAATCCTCTCGCACCACCTGTAAAGACAATATCTACGTGCAATGCCGACCAAAGTTGTATAAAAAAAAATGAACATAAAGGGTAACTATCTAGTAAAAATATTCTGGAAGTATTGAGATTTACTGTCTTAAATATTTGTCTGGCACCTGCATGGGATATATCCTATAACTGCTGGGAAAACTGTTCCAACTGCTGAACAAGCTGCTCATTTGCTGGGCAACCTGCTCTATCCGCTGGGAAACCTGCTCTATTTGCTGGGCAACCTGCTCTATTTTCTGGGCAACCTGCTCTATTTGCTGGGCAACCTGCTCTATTTGCTGGACAACCTACTCTATTTTGCTGGGCAACCTGCTCTATCTGCTAGGAAACCTGCTCTATTTGCTGGGCTGGGCAACCTGCTCTACCTGCGGACAACCTGCTCTATTTGCTGGGCAACCTGCTCTACCTGCGGATACCTGCTCTATTTGCTGGGAAACCTGCTCTACCTGCGGGCAACCTGCTCTATTTGCTGGGCAACCTGATCTATTTGCTGGGCAACCTGTTCCAACTGCTGAACAACCTGCTATATTTGCTGGGAAACCTGCTCTACCTGCGGGCAACCTGCTCTATTTGATGGGCAACCTGCTTTATCTTCTGGGCAGCCTGTTCTATCTGCGGGCAACCTGCTCTACCTGCGGGCATCCTGCTCTATTTGCTGGGCAACCTGCTCTACCTGCGGGCAACCTGCTCTATTTGCTTGGCAACCTGCTCTATCTGCTGGGCAACCTGATCTATCTGCGGGCAACATGCTCTATTTGCTGGGCAACCTGCTCTATCTGCGGGCATCCTGCTCTATTTGCTGGGCAGCCTGCTCTATCTGCGGACAACCTGTTCCAACTGCTGAACAACCTGCTCTATTTGCTGGGCAGCCTGCTCTATCTGCGGACAACCTGTTCCAACTGCTGAACAACCTGCTCTATTTGCTTGGCAACCTGCTCTATCTGCTGGGCAACCTGATCTATCTGCGGGCAACATGCTCTATTTGCTGGGCAACCTGCTCTATCTGCGGGCATCCTGCTCTATTTGCTGGGCAGCCTGCTCTATCTGCGGACAACCTGTTCCAACTGCTGAACAACCTGCTCTATTTGCTGGGCAACCTGCTCTACCTGCGGACAACCTGCTCTATTTTCTGGGCAACGTGCTTTATCTGCTGGGCAACCTGTTCTATCTGCGGTCAACCTGCTCTATTTGCTGGACAACCTGCTCTTTCTGCGGGCAACCTGCTCTACCTGCGGGCATCCTGCTCTATTTGCTGGGCAACCTGCTCTATCTGCGGACAACCTGCTCTATCTGCCGGCAAACTGCTCTATCTGCGGGCAACCTGCTCTATCTGCTGGGCAACCTGCTCTATCTGCTGGGCAACCTGCTCTACCTGCGGGCAACCTGCTCTATTTGCTTGGCAACCTGCTCTATCTGCTGGGCAACCTGATCTATCTGCGGGAAACATGCTCTATTTGCTGGGCAACCTGCTCTTTCTGCGGGCAACCTGCTCAATCTGGGAAGTGTCATACAAACCAGTCCTTGAATAGAACTTGCTTGTTAACCGCCCGAACCCTTATGTTCATCGCGTTGAACAAATCACGGTTTCAGTGGTTAGGCTGAAATGCCAGGAGTTCGAGTCTCTCTTGTAGCCCTTTGAAGTATGAGTAACAAGTCGGTCGATAAAATGTCAATAACATAACGTGTGCTAATTAAATGCATAGTTTGTCATGTCACTTTAGGTGATGAGAATTGTAGTTATTGTTCCCATCGTCAAGTAATAAGTTCAAGTTGTTTTCAATTAAAAAAAGTTCGATTCCATTATTTCCATGTTAACACAGCCATTAAAGGTAGTGTGCACAGTAGCAAATTGGGATACAAATAGATTTTTTTAGTTAGATAAAAATACGTCTAAACCCATGCATTCTATATTTTACGCACGATAACGTGAAAAATTGGAATTTTACGCAACTGACACGCATTTATGTACATTAAGATGTGTTCGGTGTGCAATTAAAAAAATCATACAGAGAAATATTACCCACCTAGGTAGTCAATCAGCACAATAAAAGTGTTGTTTTTTTTTTATTTAAAAAAAAGAAAACAACTTATAAATTCATCCATCACTTTTTAAATATTTGATTATCATTTTTATTTTGACTCATCAATTTAGGTTAGTCGTGTTAGTGAAAGATGTACAGACTTTACTAGTTTGGTCTTGAAAAGATTCGTTTAAATATACATATATTAAAGATTTCACAATTTAAAAACTATCACTTTTAATATAATTCTACCGAAAATAAAAATACAATGATAAAATGGATAGACGCAGTTAGAAAGACTTAAAAGAATTGAATATTTTATGTTTGAGATGTGTTCAGCTCACCAGATACAATGTGGGAAAACTTTTTTAAAAAATCTTCAAAAGACGAGACTTTTGAACTCACTGAAATCATTCTCAAAGTGCGTCTATTTCCTGTATGCTACGTCATAAATTATTTGTTTATTAAGAGAAAGGTCTGTTAATATTCATTTGTTGTTTTTTCCACACTGAAAATGAATACCATGATTTATTTCATAATTTACATTACGCCTGACTAAAAAGTTGTGATGTCATACATGATCTTTACCCCCTCCACCCTACCCACCCCAAACTACGGTTTATTCTACCTGCGGACAACCTGCTCTATNCAAAGTTAATATTCATTTGTTGTTTTTTCCACACTGAAAATGAATACCATGATTTATTTCATAATTTACATTACGCCTGACTAAAAAGTTGTGATGTCATACATGATCTTTACCCCCTCCACCCTACCCACCCCAAACTACGGTTTATAAAAATCACTTTCAAAGACCCTCTCTGGAGTTTATCATACTTTATGGACGGTCCTTTTATTGTTTTATATGCCAGGGGAAAAAACTCTAATTTTTTTTTATCCTTTGTTGTTAAACGAATATAAAACATGGTGGTAATATGTACCTATTTACCACGACAGTATTTAATGAAGAACAATGTGTGAATACTGGAAAAAATGATTGGATATTACAATATTTCTCTACACCGTTTGTGTCTGTGAAGATAGAGACAGCGCGGGGTGAGTTTTTTGCGTGTAGATCTGAGAGACTGTAACATAAAGTACGAGGATAACATTATGAACGTAAAACTTTATACAATCAACAATTGATGCCCTTCGTAGACAACCTTCTACACACTAAGACGTGTTCGCTGTAGCGCAAGTTACCTTTAAAGAGTGGACTTGCTGTCAACAGGGGCCTGTTTCTTTAGTAGAGACTAGTACAGAAGTTATTCTATCTGATGTTCCGGTACTGTTTGGAATAATCAGTTTTCTTAGTAAGACTGCACTGCATACACCTCTAGACAAGACTCACCCGCCGGTGCACAGCGTAGTAGTGGTAACTGTAGCTACATCACAGACCTTGGGGCCTACAAGCAGCCACGGTCACAGGCTACATGATAGTGACACTGTGTGACAGAGATCACGGAAGATAACAAAAGACAAGGGGGAATCACTTGAAACAATCATCGTTCAGTAACCACGATGAGTAACCACGAAGAGCCGGTCTCTCAGAGTAATCCAACAACGGCCCGTACGCCCCGGACACCCCGGTCAATGAACGAAACGGAATCGAAAACAACACTGTACGTATTTATAAACAATTTGAACACGCACGCACACACACACAAAGGAAGAAAGTTGAATTATTTGTTGTTTTTTTTTAAAACGCCCCACCTCACAATGAATCCCTGCTCCCTGCCATTAATGTCATACTGCCTATGTCAGGGGGTCAGGGGTCGGCAACCTTTTGAGACGGAAGAGCCAAAAGTTACAATTTACAAAAATTTGCAGTTTTTTAAAGAGGCTCTAACATAGGTTTTGAAAACAAAATTATGTTAGTATTATTTGCAGGGAACTGCAGAGCCGCAACTTGACATCAAAAGAGACACAGGTTGCAGTCCCCTGGCACATCTAATTGGAGTTTCATACGCCGGCCTTCCTTTCCCAGTTGTCTACTATATTTTTAAAAATGTATTAAGTAAAACAAAAATAATTGTAATCTCTATGATAATACTTGAACCAACGCCTTTAACAGGGTTAGCAATACATCCTAGTGTAGTGTGTTAACAATCAGGCCATATTTTATATGTAACTATGTGCCTATTTCTTCCTGAAATTCTATTCTATTCTGCAATTCTTCGATTTAATTTTTTTTATTCGTTTAAATCAGGGGTCAGAAACTTTTTGTCTGAAAGAGTCATTAACACCAGATATTTTGAAAAATAATTCTGTGAGAGCCATACTAATGCTTAAAACTAAAAATTCAATTCAAGTAGATGTGTGCATTTTGTGAAATTTCAACACTATAAGTATAATAACTATGTCTCTGAATTAATTCTTAATGACTTTGATAAATGCTGTTTTTATATGCAGTTAAAATGTAAATCAAATGAGTCTGAATAAACTTTTTAAAAATTATAAACAAACATTTGTCTCAGAGCCAGATACAGCCATAAAAAGAGCCACCTGTGGCTCGCGAGCCATAGTTTCCTGACCCCTGGTTTAAATCCTTCCTCCTTGTTTTTGGTAATTTTTTCATTACGCAACTTTTAACTTGCTAAATAATTTATTCAAAATTTACCTTTTTTTAAACTGTATTTAATTTCTAAGAAATGAATGATCGTCTCATTTTAACATTATTTCCAGTTTAAACGATTTCGCTTGTTTTGTAAAAAAGAAAATTATACGTTCACGCCAGTAGCTCAAAAATATATTGCAAGGCGTTATGCCTGGTTTTCTAAACTATTAACTTCGATGATCAGTTTTGGACTTAATCAGCTCGCAACAAAGTAGGTGCGTGCAATTTTACTGATTTGAAAAGAGCGCCCTCTAAGCAGTCTCAGGGACCTACTTTGACAAATTATTTTCAAGACACATGTTTTAAAAATGGCATTATATTTATAAAGACACATTCTTACCAATGTTCAATTTAAGCTGCGCGGCCATGTAGATATCTTACTGACCACGCGCAGCAGTTTAGAGTTTCCGCGCTGCAAAATTTGATAAGGATAATATAGTACCTGTGTTTGTGGTATTAAAAACTTTGGACAAAAAGTGGATGTTGTGCAACTTTGCAGACGAGTTTTGCTATTTTAAACATGGATTAACGACCCTTGGAGGCAACATTGATTCCTTCTCCAAAGTTTCTTATCAATAAACTTTTTTCGTATGTGAGTGGGTCAGGCGTGATTGGACACTTGTAAAAGTAGGAGTGGGGGGGGGGGGCTTCGTTAAGTGACTCTTGGCATTGAAAAATAAAAGATTTCATCAAGTTTCTCCACTGCTTTATAACATGACAATAAATAACTTCCCTTAGCAAGTTCTCGCGGTAAATGGACAAACCTCATTTCTTTGCATATTTTTTTTTAAATTAAAAAATAGGAATAAAAATAGTTTGGTCTCTTTCAGGTGGGCGGTAGTTTTGAGTTTTTAAATTTTTTTATTGCTAAAATGCCAGTCTATGAAAATAGTTCTAAAAGAACAGACTTGTGCATGAAGCAAGAGAGATTTACAGAGAAAGAGGGAGAGACAGAGAGAAACAGAGAGAGAGAGAGAGAGTATAACATTGAGAAATAACAGAAAGAGACATATATAAACATAGATCGAGAGTGAAAGAATAAATAATAAATATAAACAAGAGAGAGAGAGAGCGAGAGGAAGAGAGAGAGAGAGTAAATAGAGATTAACAGAAAGATCTAGAAATAGTAAACGAAAATATGTAAACAGGGTATGGGTTAGCATGACAGGGCGTAACAAAACAGCGAAAGTTTCGGCAAAGAGCCTTCCTTAACGGACAAACAATACACACATATAACGAATATAAAGAAATGAAAAATTAAAACGTATCTGCGGTGAAATCCAAAGAGTCAATGAAAGCTACTCATTGCTTTCATTGACTCTTTGTCCACTAGATTTAGAAATAGAAGGATAAAGAATGAGATATATAGCATAAAGAGAGGTAGAGAGAAAGAAGGTAGAGGGATAGAGGGAAATATATGAATACATATTAAACAGAGAGAGAGAGAGAGAAAGAGAGAGAGAGAGAGAGAGAGAGAGAGAGAGAGAGAGACCAAGAGGGATGCAGAAAGAGGTAGATCACGATAGAAAGAAAGTAAAACAGAGAGTCATGAAATCGGCTCATTCATTCCAGTCCGCCGGCTATTTTCAGAGTGTCTCCTCAACTCACTGACACGTTATCTGGGCCGCCGTTATTATTTAGCTATTATCCAACGTTTGCCCCGGCCCAGACTCGATCAATTTATCGATATGATAGGATAATCGGATTAGTCGATGATTAGTTCCCAAGTCCCCGCGGACATTTCTGGCGGAGTCAATAAAGTTCAGACGCGGCGTCTCTGGAATTTGTTAGCCCAGGTAGCCATAACAAACAGATAGCCCAATTACGTTTAATACGAAAGCTGGGGGGCGTGAGAACAGAAGTGCCAGTGGCGTAGGTAGGATTTGTGTCAGGGGAGGGAGTGGGGGCTGTTCATTATATTTTCTGCCCCTCCGTGTAGAAATCTTTCGGCACCTGGTTGAAAATGTCACATACATATATTTTTTAAATTAAATGAAAAGACGTAAACAAGGTAAGGGTTAGCCTGACCGGACGTAACAAAACAGCGAACGTTTCGGCAAAGAGCCTTTTTCAACGAACATACAATACACAAATAAAACGAAAATAAAAATAAAACATAAAATGAAGAAACTTAGCTGCGGTGAAATCTAAATTATCCAAGAAAATATATTTTTTAACAGGATACTATCAAAGGCGGACCTCCAAATGGAACGCACACTGCCACCCTTTTCTATGCCCCAGGTTGAATATTTTGTTTCAACTGCTCAAAGTAGTTACAAATTCCTTAGTTTTCCCCATCTCTCCACTAAATAAAATTATAAAGGTTGACTTATTTTTTCGATACCCACAAGAAGATGTGAGCATTTTTCACTTTTTAATAACTTAGAAGTGAAATTATTATGGTTACTATATCCACGGGTCAGTTTGTGGTACCTAGTACTATATCGACGGGCGTGGCCATTCGTAACTTTTATCAGTCATCACCCAGATGAGGACTGAGCACTGTCCCACACGGAGCCACCTGCATAGGTTTGACACGAGATGGGATATCAGCTGCCGAATATGTGGCGACGCCGAGGAGACGGTCGAGCACCTGTTGACCGAGTGCCCGGCGCTGATCGGGAAATGGGACAGGTTTTCACTAACTGTGGAGAGTGATCTTTAAGAGATATTTATGGCGATGTCCGCTTGACGAAGCTTGTCATTAACACAACGGGCCGGATCTTAGGAGTGGAAGCTCGACCAGACAATACGTAGCTAATAATAATAATTTCATATTTTGTCTAGCGCAGTACCCCACTAAGCAATTGGGCTCACGGCGCTTTTCTTAAAACTAGTTACATACATAATTATCAATTCATTCAATGTAAGACATACAATGAAATTACAGCGCTACGTTTATCTATTTAAAAAATGTTTGATTGCTGTTTAATTAATTTTGAAAGTAAAGTTTGAAGAGATGTGTCTTAAGTGCAGTCTTGAAAGCCATAGTAGTTGAAATATTGCGAATGTTCGATTGTAGAAAATTCATTTTGTTTGGGGACATAAAGGGAGAAAAACCTCTCGCTAAATGTTATAGTATGTGTCTTAGGAACAAAGAGAATACGTGTGTCTGCAGAAGAGTGTAGTTGACGGCTAAAAAAACAGCTCGGATCTCCTCACCAAACTCAGCTCTTTTTTTTTTTTTTGGTTTGTCCACAAGAAATCGAATCGGTCGATGCTATTTTGAATACTATATCAACCAATAAATCTATATTAAGAGTGAGAGTAAGAGCGCTCAATTCTGTACTCTTCCTTCAACAACGAGGCCATTTAATATTTAAATCAATTCTTCGAATTGAATTTTATCACTCTAACATTTCAATCACAGATTTCAAGTTCATTCGCCACCAATGTTCACTCAAAGCTGCACGGCCGCGCAGATATTTGACTGATGCCGCGCAGCAGTTAAGAATTACCGCGCAGCAAATTTTTAAAACTACTGAGTTTATTTACTTTGCACCCGGACCAACGAACCTTAGAGTAGAGGGAACATTGTTCACCACAATTAAAATCTGTAATTGTTAAAACACACGACGTCTGTCCTCCTCAGTTTGTTTCTGTTCAATACCCCCACGTGACGTTGCTGGAAGCCGTGAATAAAGCAAGCCATCGAATTATTGGGATATCATAATTGACCATGTCAGTGATCCGCTTGGGGATGGCAAACAGTGTAAAGTTTACTGAGTGCTGTGGCGCTAGCGCTCACGCCTTGTTGTGTCGGAAGCATTATTTCTATAACGGTCCAATGAGTTGAATGTTATTGTGGTTCTGCTGCGGAGGCGGGGCGCAAGGTTGGACGGAATTTTGGCTTTGAGGCTATTTCACGGGATTTAAATGAACAGTTTTGACGGAGGGTTTGTATTCTTTTTAATTGTAATATTATATGGTCTCAAGAATGTCAGTTTGTCTACATACAGTTACGCCGTTTATTTAAAAAATCATTTTAAAAAGCATTAGATAAAAAAAAAATTCAATGTTTATAAGTTTACTGGATATCTGTATTCTAAATGTAACAACATCAAAACCGCACAAACAAACCTAAAACATGCATTTTACTATATGTATACATGTACTTATGAACCTGATGTATTTACATATAGCTATTATAACGGTGGTTCGGAGCTTGAGTTGTCAAATATTTTTGCACCCCCTTTTTTCCCCCCCCCCCGAAAAAGGCTCTTATTTCTCACTGTACGCATTAAATGTAAAATAAATTATCCGTTGATCAAATATTGTAGACGTGTACATTAATGTAGTATAAAAAAAATATGCGTTGATCAAATATTTTAGGAGGTGCACATTAATGTAGTATAATAAAATATGCGTTGATCAAATATTGTAGGCGCGTACGTTATTGTAGCATCGAACAGCTAATGTTTGTGGTGAGTGTTGGTGAAAATGAGGATGCGGATGAAGGTGTAGTAAATAGAGTATCTTAGAGATTGGGGAATAAATACCGGAACTAAATGCGTTTAGGATTTAAAAGGAGAGAAGATGCAATTAATGAGATTTTTATGCGCTCTCATCAGACAAGACAAAACAAGAAACAATAAATAATTAGAATATACAAGATGAGAAAATGCTTATCTGTCCAAAGAACTTAAGTCTTAGTGAAGGCCTTTGTTAAATTCGCCAATTTACCTTTAACTAACATTAAATGATCAATGTACAAAGTCATGAATATTACTTTTTAAAGATGGTAGGAGCTTATTTTCTTAAACGCGGTAGAGCGGTAACAGCGGCGTAGCGTGGGTATGTGCCGCCCGGGGCAGACCCAAAATCCCCCCACCCCCGAAAAATGTGTTAATGCTTTGAAGTTGTTTTTATTAGAAATTAATAATAAGGACAAAATACATTTTTATATTACAAATAACAAGAAAAGCTTAATTCTGGAATAAAAATGAAGTTTGTAAGTTTTCCCACGTTGCACTATCTTTCATGTATCTATGTTTTCAGCCATGACATGCTCAATAGCCAAAATAGCTATAGATTATATAATCTTGGTATATTCGTTATTGATCGTAAATATTATTTTTAATTAACTTAATTTTATAAGTGCTATATTGTGTCATTTATGACAGTTATAAGCAATGTTCGAATTAATTATATTTTTTAAGGAGGGTAACTTTTTGCCTCAAAATCTTAGTAAACTTGTAGACATAAACTGGTCTTGAAATCATTTTTTAAAACTCGTTGGATTAAAATATTCATTGCTTGACAATGATATATGAGATATTTTGACTGCTCTATTTTGAAGACAAAATTGCAAAGTCCAGTATATTTGCTAGTGTACGAAAATAATATCAGTTTTCTAAATTCGATTTTACTGAGAAAAAAGCAACAACCTCAAACGAATTTTTTACAGTAAGCTCTTGTTATGAAGAACACAGCTTTCTTCTCAACTGTTTTCTCCACAGCATAAATTCATATTCATGGTAAAGTAAGGGTAAAAAAAAATATGGGGCGAGACAAGAGGAGGTCAATACGTACACAAAATTTCGTATGTGAAAATTTGCTTTCAAAACAATGTAACTCAAAAATTATTTTAAAATAATTTATTTGAAAAAACATTTGGTTTGGATTTTTTATGGACCATCGCACTAATTTTATTAATTAATTAGTAACTATTTAATTCGCCTGTTTGAATGTGCCAATCCTTATTCTAAATATGTGATTCACAAACTCTTTGACTACGACACAATAGATTCTCGGATACTATTCTCCACTGCACACCACATTTATTTGGGTTTTCCTTATCATTACCTTCCATAGATCACAAAAGATGTTTAAAATAAACGGAAGCCCCACAAATCGTTGCTAATACTAATACTTAAAAAATTTCTATACTGTATAGTCTAGCTAGAGTGTAGCAAAGTAATGGCTAATGAGCGCATTGATTAATGAAAGGAAATGAATAGACAAAATGAAAAAAGGGGGAGTAACGAAACCACAGTTTACAATGCACGACACTCGAATCAAGGTCGCAAACATTCATCTTCGCTTGAAGTCCCGATGGTGGACGGAATGCCCACTCCGAGCCCAGGGCCAAGTGTCATGCCAAGTAAAACCCCTTTACCCTTCATAAATGTGCCAATGCCTGGAACCGTGGCGAAACCTCATCGAGACCTTCACACTAGTGGCAGTATAGCTCCGTGGCCGTGAGTGATTTCATACTAAAGGATTATGGGGGCATTATAGGGCCATATATCATATGAGAATATGAGACTAAAATTAGTAATGTAACAATGTAAGAAATGTCATATCCCTCATTTACTCAGTCATTTGTCGGAAAATTTGACGAAATTCTGGTTTCAATTGATCTCGCTATTACAATTTTTTTCGATTTTTATGTGTGAACCAGAATGGATGTTTCTTCACTGGTTTATGGCTTTATCGCCTCCCCCCCCTTCCCCCAACATTGCTGATAAATTTTAGCTAATATATATTTTTTCAACAACAACAAAAAATAAATAAATAAATAAGAAATTTAAAAAAAAAATCAAACTACATTGTAAGCATTTAAAAATTTTCTCATTAAAATTTCGTTTAGTTATTTATTTTAGAAATTGGTATTAGTGCCTCGTAGCACATTCGCATTTAAATATATTAAATGGTTATGTATGTCAGCGCATGCGTCAAAACCTATGACCTAGGCTGTATAGCAACCAACTTTTCAAGTCATATTTTAGACAAGCTATTCACAAATGATGTGTAATAACTATTTAATCTGACTTCTCTTAAATGGCTTCGAAATCTGGGAGGAAAAGCTTAGGTACTCGTGGTGCCTCAGCCACACCTCGAGAGTAAGTTTTAATTCAACTTTCTTATCAAAGCTTCATAGTTACAAAATGGCCGAAAAAAAGACTTAATGAATGAAAATGAATGTGTTAACTTAAAATACTAAACTAAATACTAAATTGTAGCAGACTGCATAACGGCTTAAATGGAACATAGCGGAGTAACAATTATAGTACTGAGTACATATTCTGTCAAACAAAACACACATCTTTAAGCACTGTAACACTGTAGATGGATGTATACATTTAAGAACCCGATTAAAGATTAGCGGTAGGCCGGTAGGGTAGTGACCAAGACCAACCCAAAGTAAGTGAGTTAGTACAGTACTTGAAGTTAAGTTAAGTGTAGTAGTCTACACTTACTACTTACACTGACTGTACATCCGTACACTGTTGACTGAAAACCAAAACATCCTAATCACATACACTACTAGTATTGAATACGATTGATTATGATACACTTACACTACTAAAGCTACAAAGTTACCCTTTTCTAACTATCTCAGTACATTCTTCACTTGTTTTGTCCAAATACTTTTTTTGTTTTAGATATCAGTGTTATGGTAGAGTAGAGTGAATAAATAGTAAATAGTCATGCTGATTTAATTGCTACTGAACTAATCATTTCAGAAATAATTGCTGTGTTGACATTTATAGTGGCAGCAGCTAATAAAACCAATGACCAATAAAACATAATCATAATCCTTTTCATTTCAGATTTATAAATTTTTTGTGTATTTTAAGAATTGGCAATAACAATTTAATTACTTTGAATTACCTAATTTTTATTTATCAGGAAGTTTACTTTTATACTAATTTTTATAAAAATTAAATCATGCTTACTTTACAGAGCTACAGAGAAATGACTGTTTTCACAAATGTGACAATAATTTTGTTCATTTAATAACTATATGTCATGTCAAATGTCCCCATTTGTTCTTCAGACAGGAGGGAGTAGTTATTGAAACTTCTTTAAAAAACTCAAGAGGCCTGTAAAATATTGAAACAATTGCTCATCCACGATTTTGATTTAACTAAATTAAATTTGATTTTGATTACACAATGTACAGAGGAATCTTAAGTTAAAACAAAATTTTGATCTATTATTGGGTTTGCAGGTGTATAATTATAATTTACATTTTATATTTATAGTGCAACTTCCTTGACTGCAAGCACTAATGCCACAGACCCTAA
This sequence comes from Radix auricularia, assembly GCA_002072015.1. NCBI lineage: Eukaryota > Metazoa > Mollusca > Gastropoda > Lymnaeidae > Radix > Radix auricularia. Next base: position 13,395 of record MUZC01002192.1, read on the forward strand.
AAAGCCAAAGATAGTAATTTGGCCTGAATGGAATGACAATGAGATCAATGCTGAGAAATGGGTGTGTATATTATATTTATATATTACGTAATAGTAATAAATAATATACTAATTACATATACTAATAAGAGTATTTTTAAAAAATCTTCCTGTTTATGTTGCTTTTTTTTTTTT
>MUZC01002195.1:6842-26419 GCA_002072015.1 Radix auricularia
AACCGGAAGTACGCCATCTTGGTAGGAACCGGAAGTCAACCCACCAAAACCGGAAGTAAACAAATGAAAACGGAAGTGACGTCACCCACCACCGGAAACTAGGTCAAAGGTCACACCACCACCACAGTGGTGGTGTCAAAGGTCAATAATACCTGTTTCCTGCAATAAATACTACTCATTGGTCACATTTGCGTACTCGCATTCAAGTTAATATGTTTACTTCCAGTGTCACGGCAAGTGACTTTACTGTGGACAGAGTTATATCAACACGCCCCCACCCCTTAGCAGGCACTCCACCATGTCAACACGGCACCCCCATCCTACCACGTCGATACGGCACCCCCACTGATGTCATCACCTGGGACCAACACAGACCTACAGCCGCCAAATATTCCAGACGACGAAACCCGAGAACTGGTTGGACGGGTCACGGCAACCCTGAACCCAGGACATGGCCGCTATTTAAAGCAGCAACGATTCGTATCACGCCAACAATAGCCCTGAATAACAAACAATACTACCTGAGACTTAATGTACCTGTGGGCCATCCATTAGCCCTGCATGGAGTGTCTGCACAAACTTGCGTGTTCACACTATTAATAATTAGTATTACTAAAAACACTTGTTTACATTAATATGAGCTATAAATTATAGCTCGCGTTACTGTAAACAGGTGTTTGATTTGAGTTAAATAATTACACAATACGTGTATTTAACATCAATGTGTGCTAAAGTGGGAGGAAAGTTCTCAGGAAAATATATGGACCAACAAAGGATAAATTCGGATGGAGAATAAGAACCAACCATGAACTATACAGTCTATATCAGGATATCACAATAGTTACAGAAATAAAAAAGGACAACTGCGCTGGGCAGGGCACCTAGGAAGAATGTCAAATGATAGAGGAGTAAAGAGGGTACACCACCCCAGAGGAAAACGGCTCAAGGGAAGACCTAGGCTTAGATGGATGGATGATGTAGAGAAAGATCTACACACACACAAAAAAAGGCATCCAATATTGGAGAAGAAAGGCGTTGATAAGGACTGAGTGGAAGGAGGTTGTGGGGCATAATTATTGATTTGAAATTACTTTTAATGTAATCTAGATTGATATCTAATGGGGTTTTCCCACTTTGTGTAATACTAATGTTAAATTGGTGCGCGGTACTGCGGCGGTACGCATTATATTGACACATTCTTGGTAAGATGTAGCGTGAGGGGATATGACGTCATATTTTGTTTGGTTTCAGAATTACTTATTTGAAATGACTTTTAATGTAATCTAGAATGATTTCCCTTGACTAAAAAAAATCGGAAATTTTTTGTTAGAAATTGCGTTTAAATACACAATCGCGTTTTTATTACTGTTTCTTGTTTTTATCTAACCTTGACTATTAAGTATTTAAGTTCATGTAGGCAGTTATTTAGTTACCTGTTGTTAAAACACCAACCAGTGGTGACCAGTTGTTACATATGATATGACAATTACCGCTACACCTGATTAACATTTTTACAAAATCATGCAGAGGTGACGTTATACATAAACAGATAACCTTGCAAGAGACAGTAGTTGACCATGTGGGCTACATATGAAAGATACTTCAGATATGTTAAACACAAGCTTCAAAAAAAATCTTAACGTAAAAGATATAGTAGACGGCTAATAACGCTACGTATAAATAGACGGCCATTAACGCCAAAGAAAAATAGATGGCCATTCGCGTTACAGATAAATAGACGGCCAGTTTCTACACCAGCAGTTACAAAGCACCAATTGACGTCGATGTTCTTTACAAGATACAAGAAGTGAGTCGTGGTGTTCAACTTTTCAACGTTTTCAATGACTGATGACACACACAGATGATCAGACAAGTCTTGCCATGAGAGCTTTGAATAAAACTTGCAGCTGCAAAACGGTATGATTCATAGGCTGAAACAGCTATATCTCATTCTCATCTAATACATTGGGGGGTTTGGGGTGGGGGTGTCATAAAGGTCAAGTGTTTTTGTGGGGGTTTAACATAATGGAAACATGCACAAGAAATATGTTGTATCCCTAAAAGTGGCCCCTCAATGTTTATGATGGGCAAACGTTGCATTTACTTATTTAGGATATAACTGAATAAATACGTATAGTATTAACGGTTAGGGGGGGGGGAGGGAAGTAGGACGGCTTTGGTTTTTATTGCTCTGCAGACTGCAAACATTCATACTTCTCACGTGTCCGCAACGACCAGTATTCCACCCTAAGAATCTTCAGGCCAACCTCCCAGAACTTTAGAGTTTTAAGTCCAATCTGACAGACACCCCCCCAACCCCAATATGACAAAGCCTAAAAGTTACTGCGTGGGAAAGGAGGGTTATTAAGTAAACTGGGACAACGTCATCTCGACAGCATGACGAGGGACATTAACACGGGCAATAAAACGTTATCAGAGAAAGTGTGGGAGGGGTGGGGGGACCAGGGGACGCTACTGGAAAGAACAAGTGGGGACGCAAGTTTTGGGAGTCAACCAATCAAATAATGAGTTTGTTTACAACACTAAGACATAAACGTCTGCTACTCCACTACTTTTAATTCCGTGGGGGGAGGGGAGGGGTGCTTAATTCTCCGGGAAGGGTGACGTAAAAACTGACGGAACTTTAAGCACCTGCGACACCCAAACTGACGCTGGATAAAGTGTTTAATGAAGGGTGGGGGGAGGGGTGCAAGTCAAAAATCGCGCCAAAAGTTCTTCAAGCTAGTCAATAATTTTTAAACTTACAGTCACGTATATTAGACTTAGTAGTATGGGGAACTGTGTTCTTTTAATTATATGATTATCTGGTAAAAGTATTTGGGACATCGCCCAAATCTGTTAGTCTCTATAGATTCTTTGCTTGGGAGGCCCCTTACTTCCCATAATTCAATCACGGTGTTTAGGAATGTCTTGGAAGGACGCGATTTAACCCCCCACCCACCTCCCTTGAGAAAAGCACATACTGGAAATCCATTGAGGGCGGCGAGTTGAAAAACATGCAGCACTTAATAATTGCGAGAAACAAGTATTGGTATTTAACTTATTTATAGTCCTGATGATAATTTGAAAATGTGGGATGCCATTTCTAAGATCTAAATCTAAAACTAAAACTGAGACTGCATATATAAATATTACAATGTAAGGTACATCAATGTTTGTTAAATGTATATTGTAAAATTAACCTATTATAACAAAGGATGAAGAGCCTAAATGTTAAATGAGATCATTGTGTATAAAAAATATATTTAAAAAAGCAGAAACAATGTCTATAAATACTTTACAATAAACACCTTACGTGGCATACATGGAATGATATAACTCCAAGTAACGAACGCCAATGTCAGTGTTCAACTTTAACTAAGCGCATGCGTGCAAAACAATGACTTGTACAGAGCTGGGCGACTCCGCTGATTATAAAACCTGTTTTGTTTTACGCGACATGCCACTTTGGCCTTTGTGAAAGTTAATCACACAGAACCTGTTTTAGCCAACACAACAGAGTGTAGGTCTGTGGTCTAAGATTGGGTGCACCTTTCTCCGCCCCTCCCCACCTCCGGTTGACTTTACCCCGATTAGCACAAGACACCATGTCTGCAACAATCCAGTCAATGTTCGCCTTCTTACGTCGTTCAGCTTTTTTAAGGGGCCGGGGTGGGGGTGGGGGTCGTAAGGGGTCTATTCAATCAATATGGGTGACAAGTGGCTTAAAGTTGATAACTAGTGAAATATAACAGCAATTGATAACTAGTGAAATATAACAAGAAGGGAGTATTAGTGAAATGTAACAGCAGTAGATATCTGGTGAAATATAGCAAGGGGGTATAAATAGTGAAATTTTTGTAAAAGTTTGTGAATCAGAATGTTGTTGTATCTCAACACAATCACAATCTATGATAATTTAAATCATTACTGAGGTTAGAAAACACGCAGACAAAATATTTTTTCTGGTGAAATATTTGACATAAGATAAGATAAAGTACATTATTTTTTTTAAAAATCCAATTAGTGAACAATCATATATAACTTGTAAATATATTTAGCGAAGCGTCTTACAAACTTTTATATCCAGCTAGTGAAACACCAACTTGTACATCCAACCGTCTTTCACAAAACGTGTACATCCAATTATTGAAATAACCATGCAGATACAACTCGTATATCCAGCTAGTGAGACTTTTTTTAAAACTCGTACATCCACGGACAAGTTACGTAACCAACCGTAAGTTTTCTACTTTCTAAAACAGTACTTCAGTAAAAAAAAAAAATGCCGGCCACATGAAACGCTGAACTGTATGTATAATATCCAGTGAACACAATATCTGTAGGTACCTGAACGTTTTCATGCACGCCTCATATTCCGTCCAAGTCTGTTGTAAACCAAAGACTGTTGTTAACCAATGACAGAAGCCTACTGAAAGAGACGCGCTTAGAGAGTCGAGTAGTTAGTTGCAGGCACCGTGGCTCCGCCACCATCGATTACTGCCAAGAGAATCAACAGTATGCCGAGACAGTGTTTGATTACGACTGAACTCGATTTTCCCCATGAGCGATTTCGTATTGTGTGTCGATAAGTTCATCCAGTTTTCAGGATGCAGAAGTACTTAAGTTATGTTTCATAAGTTCAGGTATCGGTATCATAGTTAAAAGACAACGATTACGATGTCGTATTCAATGTATCGACCCAGACAGTTGCGGTAAATGTAGGACTAGAACTCTAGTATCGGATAATTTATGACATCTTCTTACTGTCGTGTGTCAAGTTATTGGAAGTTGATACTGTTCCAAGGTGTCAGGGGCGTCTCAGGCACGGGAGTTTTTATGAAGGGTAATCGGTTTATTAGTTTAGACAGAGGGGTTCCTTCTTGTTAGGTTACTCGGACATGGCACTGAATTAATGATGGTCAAAACATGGCAGTTGGATGGCTGTGTCGGACATGGCACTGAATTAATGATGGTCTAAACATGGCAGTTGGATGGCTGTGTCGGACATGGCACTGAATTAATGATGGTCTAAACATGGCAAATGGATGGCTGTGTCGGACATGGCACTGAATTAATGATGGTCAAATCATGGCAGTTGGATGGCTGTGTCGGACATGGCACTGAATTAATGATGGTCAAATCATGGCAGTTGGATGGCTGTGTCGGACATGGCAGTGAATTAATGATGGTCTAAACATGGCAGTTGCATGGCTGTGTTATAAAACAGTAAAATTGATCACAGCCCCTTCTGTGGGCTTATAAGTAAGCGCCCTTCTTAGCTACGCCACTGGTTGGGGATGCATGGCTAAGAAGATATTGAGTTGGTGTGAGGCGTGGTTTAAGGCTAAGTAAACAATTTTTTTTAACAAAATCATCAATCTTTGTTTCAGATCTATCAAACATGCACCATTCCCCCCCCCCCCACTGCTATCAGGGCTGAAAAGGTCAGGATATTATATTGGTTATTTAATATTAAATTGTTCCCACGCTACAAGCCGCGTATTCTAACACTCGGGTATAGTGTAAGATCAAACAGGCGTTTGACACACTTGGTCTACAGCACATTTCTGTACACATTTGGTCTACAGGACCTTTCTGTACACATTTGGTCTACATGACCTTTCTGTACACATTTGGTCTACAGGACCTTTCTGTACACATTTGGTCTACAGGACCTTTCTGTACACATTTGGTCTACAGGACTTTTCTGTACACATTTGGTCTACAGGACCTTTCTGTACACATTTGGTCTACAGGACCTTTCTGTACACACTTGGTCTACAGGACATTTCTGTACACACTTGATCTACAGGACCTTTCTTTACACACTAGGTCTACAGGACCTTTCTGTACACACTTGGTCTACAGGACCTTTCTGTACACACTTGGTCTACAGGACCTTTCTGTACACACTTGATCTACAGGACCTTTCTTTACACACTTGGTCTACAGGACCTATGTATACACACACGATTTACATTCCCTTAGATTTCACACAAGGTATTTCACACAAGGTTTTTCACACAAGGTCTGTAAAGGTGACAAAATGCTAAGCCATGTACTGAGCCCGGTACTAGTATACATAAATAATGCATGAAAAGCCCCTAACGAGAACTACTTTCGGGTGTATAAATACATCTCTGATGATGGATTGTAGTTATTCGCCAGATGCCTTACCACAAAGTTTCTCATGCCTTTGAAATTAGAATACGTATTTTATATTCGGTATTGTGTGATCTCTTTTTCTACATTGAGAGGTCAGGGAGCCAATTCTTACCCTATCACGTGTACAGAATACACAAGTATATTGGCTGCTCTACTGAATAACATCACATAATGGATGCCCCCCTCCTCCTTTCCCTAATTCCCCCATATCCCAACAACGCCCATGGCAATGATTGATGATGACGCCGATGTCAGCTGGGTTAATACTAGAGTAATTTAGGCCGACAGCAGTCAATAACTGTAAACTGTTGACCTTCAACCCTCATTCCGACCTTCACGTGTCTCTCCATCTCACTTCCGTTCTGAGCGTGGATTTATGCACTATAGCTACTAGAGCTGGTCCCACTATAGCTACTAGAGCTGGTCCCACTATAGCTACTATAACTGGTCCCACTACAGCTACTAGAACTGGTCCCACTATAGCCACTAGAGCTGGTCCCACTATAGCTACTAGAGCTGGTCCCACTACAGCTACTAGAACTGGTCCCACTATAGCTACTAGAGCTGGTCCCACAATAGCTATTAGAGCTGGTCCCACTATAGCTACTAGAGCTGGTCCCACTATAGCTACTAGAGCTGGTCCCACTATAGCTACTAGAGCTGGTCCCACTATAGCTACTATAGCTGGTCCCACTACAGCTACTAGAACTGGTCCCACTATAGCTACTAGAGCTGGTCCCACTAGAGCTGGTCCCACTATAGCCACTAGAGCTGGCCCCACTATAGCTACTAGAGCTGGTCCCACTATAGCTACTATAGCTGGCCCCACTATAGCCACTAGAGCTGGCCCCACTATAGCTACTAGAGCTGGTCCCACTATAGCTACTAGAGCTGGTCCCACTATAGCCACTAGAGCTGGCCCCACTATAGCCACTAGAGCTGGTCCCACTATAGCCACTAGAGCTGGTCCCACTACAGCTTCTAGAGATGGTCCCACTATAGCCACAAGAGCTGTTCCCACTATAGCCACTAGAGCTGGTCCCACAATAGCTACTATAGCTGGTCCCACTACAGCTACTAGAACTGGTCCCACTATAGCCACTAGAGCTGGTCCCACTATAGCTACTAGAGCTGGTCCCACAATAGCTATTAGAGCTGGTCCCATTATAGCTACTAGAGCTGGTCCCACTATAGCTACTAGAGCTGGTCCCACTATAGCTACTAGAGCTGGTCCCACTATAGCTACTAGAGCTGGTCCCACTATAGCCACTAGAGCTGGTCCCACTATAGCCACTAGAGCTGGTCCCACTATAGCCACTAGAGCTGGTCCCACTATAGCTACTAGAGCTGGTCCCACTACAGCTACTTGAAGTGGTCACATTATAGCCACTAGAGCTTGTCCCACTATAGCTACTAGAGCTGGTCCCACTGGAGACAGTCCCACTTGAACCAGTGGTTTCTGGGATGTTCAGCAAACAGTAGTTGTTAACGATGATTGATGAAAATCGTATATATTTAAATGCAACCCACTCTCACTTAAGAACACCAATGTAAGTCAATTTGAAATTGAAGAACAAGTCCATAATATATTGCATTTGGGTGTCATATATCTACCGGGCACAAGACAGTGACATCAAGTGCGAGTTCATGTCCTAGTATGCACGTTACTTTCTCCTGAAGTCCAAATCTTTGTGAGCATTTTGTGAGTCATTTAACGAACTTTAAACATATTTTCTTTGTGGTATCGTTCCCATTCCGCGACAGAGGCGGGGTGCTAGGTTGGGCGCCAATTGATACCATTAAATTGCCAACCGATGGTTTTGATCCAATATATAATTTCAGTTCTTGATCCACCAAGAAAGAACAGATGAAAGATCCATTCTGCTGTTACACGGGTGGGGGGGGGGGGCTAATGACACAATTACCTGTAATTCTACTCGGCCCTATTACGGGAGGTCACCTTACGTCAGATAAACAACATTCCCAACCAACGTGACGCTGCAACTCTCTTCCCAGCAGGCCCCTCTCCCACTCCGAGACAACTCTGTCGGACCAGTCACTTCATCGGTTATCTCTCCCTAAGGTACATTCCCCATAAGACTATAGCATTCATAAGGACTTAAAGGGAAAAAAACCTATTTGGTTTGTTCTCATTTTACCTAAGAATAGATGTGGTGAGGTGGGGGAGGAAGAATCTTGTGGTATCATTTTCAATAAATTTAAAGAAGGCTGTCCCAACTGTGGCACGTGAATAGAATACGTTTCAGGGTCTTTCAGCTATGCGGTTTTATACGGTGTTTTGTGTTTTTAATTAATTTATAACCGATGTCATACACAGCATGGAGCTGTCGCGGGTTCGAATCTCTGTTTCCGTGGCTAAGAATTCACTGAGCTACCAATGGGTACCTGACATTAGTAGGGGCGGGGGTGGGTTGGCTAAGGGCGTCCCTGAGTCCACCCAGCTCCCAACGAATGCTTGACATCAATTAGAAAAGGCGCCGGGGCATTGTGCTAGCCCCACAATCCCCTTATATGCCTTGGCTGTAAAAACTTACAAACGCTGCTTCCCTTGCCCCATAAGCCATAAGGGAACTTAACGTCATTAGCAGTGACAATTTAAAGCCTATCAAATCGTAAACAGTAAATATTTATAACCACTTACCGTCTACAAAAATTCTGCATATCCAATTACAATGACGATTTATAGCCGATTACATCCCCAGATATTATAGTATTGGTAACCGAATACATGCAAAGAAATGGCTCTATTTATAGCCGATTACATCCATATCAATCTTCTGGGACACACGACATAAAATTCCTTTCTGTGACATAATGTGTTATGGTCTATCGCTTAGCTACCAACACGTTAACTCAAATTTTCCAATGTTAAAGTTACCACAATGGAGTGGAGCAAGTCAGTCTCAGTACTCTCAGATAATCAGGAAGTGGACAAACAACTTGAATGTTTCGCCTTATTAGAAGATTAAAATGACGGTATTAAATTTCGTGCGTGTTCTAATTACAAGTTGAGGATCATTGTGTCTTAAACTCATACACACTCAAGGGACCACTCTGCTCCTGATTTCAATATCTTGTTCCTGCATCACATGTTTAATTTACCGTGACAGTACATAACTGTGTTGTACAGTTGACTATAATTAGAATCAAACACCATTTATAATCGGACATATAAATCAATTAATTTGTGGAATATTATTGGCGTAAAGTTCTGGTCTGCAGAAACTCTGTTTAAAGTTTATGGTTCATCTTCAAAAGCCCGCACTGAATTTAAGGAGTATTTTCAAAATGTCAACTTAACTTCAAGTCCGTTTTTAGAAGTAGTGCAATTTGGTGTGTGTGTGGGGGGGAGGGGGTGATAAACATTTTTCAATAGTGATTGGGGTGTCTTGATTTGTTATTTTAACCATAGCGTTGTACGACTACATGCTCCTCATGCACAGAATTCATTAACTAAATCACTGAGTAAGAGCAGCGCCTCTATACGTCATCAGCTACTGGACACTAACTGTAGTGGACAGTATTCCGAAATAAGAATAGAACTGTAGTACTGTGTCCTTTTCATCAACTCAAATTTTAAAAAAAAAACAAAAAAAAAACACACAAATTGTTAAGCGCCATAGCGAGATTTTGATGGTAAGAACAACAAACATAATTTTTACAGCAACGTTTCTTTCTTCTTTCTTTGATGGTTTGTTTGTTATTGTCTACTGCCGTTGCTGCCAGAGGTATCTTCATGTAAACATTATCACAACTGTTATCGTTCGGAAGGGCACTTTGGTCACGAACCCTCTGTCGTCACTAAATGGCCATCGCGTGGTTAGTCAAAAATTAAAATGCATGTCATTGAAATAGGTCACGAGACCAATGGATTAAGGCATAGCCATTATAATCTGAGACATATGGACAATATGGATTAAGACAGCCATTTTAACATATGTGATGTATGTCCAGCATCAGAGACGTAGAAATGTTTGAGCGGGCTTCCTCAAGGGTGGGGTGAGGGCTTTTCTTTCAAATACGCCCCTGGCATAGCCACGCTAATGCCTTAAATTTCGATTTACATCACGTTTCCGGATACATTGGTTTCACACTGTAGCAACCTAAGGGAGGGTTGGTTTCAACACTGGAGCAACCTAAGGGAGGGTTGGTTTCAACACTGGAGCAACCTAAGGGCGGGTTGGCTTCAACACTGGAGCAACCTAAGGGAGGGTTGGCTTCAACACTGGAGCAACGTAAGGGAGGGTTGGTTTCAACACTGGAGCAATCTAAGGGAGGGTTGGTTTCAACACTGGAGCAAGCTAAGGGAGGATTTGTTTCAACACTGGAGCAACGTAAGGGAGGGTTTGTTTCAACACTAGAGCAACGTAAGGGAGGGTTTGTTTCAACACTGGAGCAACCTAAGGGAGGGTTGGTTTCAACACTAGAGCAACCTAAGGGAGGGTTTGTTTCAACACTGGAGCAACGTAAGGGAGGGTTGGCTTCAACACTGGAGCAACGTAAGGGAGGGTTGGTTTCAACACTGGAGCAATCTAAGGGAGGGTTTGTTTCAACACTGGAGCAATCTAAGGGCGGGTTGGCTTCAACACTGGAGCAAGCTAAGGGAGGGTTGGTTTCAACACTGGAGCAACGTAAGGGAGGGTTGGTTTCAACACTGGAGCAATCTAAGGGAGGGTTGGTTTCAACACTGGAGCAACCTAAGGGAGGGTTGGTTTCAACACTAGAGCAACGTAAGGGAGGGTACCCCTTGCACTAGGTTGACATATATGAAAGAAATATCAGAATCTTTTTTATTGATTTTGTATTTCGAGTTGGTTCGATTTAAAGACCAGTTACAACAGTCGACCTGAACTCATGCAATGAAGAAATGTTGCGCTTTGTTTTTAATTTGTTCGTAGACGTTAAATCAGTGGTTCTTAACCTTTTTGGAAGTACCGAACCCCACCAGTTTCATATGCACATTCACCGAACCCTTCATTATTAGTAGTAATATAGATGCCTTGAGTCGGGTGCTGTCTTGACCTCCCTCCGCCGAACCCCGGCGACTGACTCACCGAACCCCTAGGGTTCGATCGAACCCACGTTAAGAACCACTGCGTTAAATCCTCAAGCGACTGCTGTTATTTTATGCTGGAACATGTCATCAACTTGCTTTGTAATTTCACATCTACACACATAAATGGAGATCTCTACACTACAGTATGTTTACCCTCCCCCACCCCAACTGTCATACAACAACAGCCGCACTGTAACCACTGACAACAACCTGCTTCCGGCATTCAAGTGAAGATGACATTTGACATCCATTACTAAAAAATGTTTGGTGTATTTCAGACCCCACCCTCGTAGTTGACCCGATGTATGACAAAAATTGGTGAATGTCACGTGATTCTGCCGGCAAGCTTCACTTGGCTCAGCTATTTCCCCTTGTTAAGTGTTCCATGTGTGTTTGGCTACCGGTGCGTACTTTAGATCGTGTGTCTGGGTACTGGGAGAAAGTAACTTACGATATCATTGATATTCGATTAGATTGGGAGTAAAAACTGAGGGATTTTTAAAGTCCTTTAATTTATATTAACTTGTGGCGTCTGCTCGCCGAAAAAAAACTTTGGATCGATTTTTAACCCACATCCTCTGAAGCCAGCGGGCTGAAATTTTGCAGGCTGACTCGTTCCAATGATAAAAATGATTTATCAAAATTTCAGATCGATCCAATGAACTGTAATTTAATTAATGAATTTTTAGATAATCTCTATTTATGTCTATGCAACATGTTAAATTTTTTGCAAGAGTGTCGCGGTACTTATTATAATAAAAGAACTTTTATATTATATTGACGATATTTTTGTTAAGTATATTCCGGACTGTTAATGTAAAAGCTATTAATTGCTAATCTGTCTCGCGGTGCACACTATGTTAAACTTGTTTTTGTAACCCTTTTCCCGTGATGAAATCTGGCTGAAATTTAGAAGGGAGAAGGTTTTTTTAATACTATAAATGACTAATAAATCCTTTATATATTTCAGATATAACTAAATAAAATTATTTTTGGATTGTCGTGCGATGCGTATTACAATAAACATTCATTTAGTTACGTCTCGAATATAAAGGATTTATTGTCAAAAACTTATCTTTTAACGTTTTTTTAAAAAAAAAAATTCCAGTTTTGTTTTTGTTTTTTAAATTGCGAACATATTTTCTGTTTGAGTACCACTAATGATGGGTAGCGAGGCCTCACAAACTGAGGGGCGTGGGATCTAGCCCACGTTAACTTAAAGCCACAATAAAAATGCTGATGAATGACTATCCGCTGACCTGGAGAGGAGATGGGCGCCGCCAAGGTCTACCAAGCCCCGTGAAAGCTCTAAACTCTAATGGAAACATTAGAACCTCCTACGACCAATGATGTTAAGAAACGCAAACAAAAGAAATTTTTAAAAAAAAACGATTTTATGCCACTAAAATAAGATTTTAATAAAATGCTATTTATAATTTTAAGAAAATGGAAAATACCTGACACTTGAATAGTATTTTAAAAATGTATTTGTTCTTCTATTATCTAGACTCTTCATTCGTCAAACAGGCATACATTAACACCAGCGCGACACCGAAACACTCTGGATTATTCACAATACAAAGACTTTTGGAAACCCCGCGGCTTATTCCTGTCTTCAGAACAGTGGAGACAGTTCGGGTGAAATAAGATATGTGTTTCATTCCCTTTCGTTTGGATGTTAACTGTCGTATACCATAAGGTAAACAGTAATATTCAAATTCCGGCTGATATTTGAGAAGAACCGCTCGATTTTTATTGAGTGCTAACTAGAGGTTTCTCTAAACTATAATAATTTCCATATGAAAATAGTAGCCGACCAAACAATACACCATGGATTCTCATTCATTCTTTAGGTACGCATTGATAGGTTCATAGTGCGCCATTATCACTGTTAGTCAAGCCAGATATGCCATCCTCATTCTGTTAACAATTCACAACGATATGTTTAGGGCTACTAAAGTCAGATATGCCATCCCCATTCTGTTAACAATTCAATACGATATGCATAGGGCCACACAAGCCTGATATGCTAACAAATACTAACAACTCATTAAATACATTATATATATATATATATATATTAAAACTCCCATCTTACGTTGTTAGCAGAATGTTAGGCAAAACGGTTGAAAGGGAAGGTCATGTTACTAAGACTTTTGAAAGGGAATGGCCTGTTACATATGAGACGGGTGAAAGAGAAGGTCATGTTCTTAAGACGGGTGAAAGAGAAGGCCATGTTCCCAAGACGGGTGAAAAAGAAGGCCTTTACCCAAGACGGATGAAAGAGAAGGCCATGTTCCTAAAACGGGTCACAGAGAAGGCCTGTACCTAAGACGGGTGAAAGAGAAGGCATGTACTTAAGACGGGTGAAAGAGAAGGCATGTACCTAAGACGGGTGAAAGAGAAGGCCATATTCCCAAGACGGGTGAAAGAGAAGGCCTGTACCTAAGACGGGTGAAAGAGAAGGCCATGTTCCTAAGACGGGTGAAAGAGAAGGCCATGTTCCTAAGACGGGTGAAAGAGAAGGCCATGTTCCTAAGACGGGTGAAAGAAAAGGTCTGTTCATAAGACGGGTGAAAGAAAAGGCCATGTTTCAAAGACGCACTAATCGCCAGTTACAGTAGGCCTCACTGTTTTTGTGTGTTTTTTTTCCGATGACCCAGCTAGATCCGGGCTCTTGGCTAATACACATGCAGACCAGGGTCGGTGTAACCTAGGCGTTCATATCACGTCGTGTCAACAAAGCAGACTGAAACTCTTGATATGCACATACGGTTAACATGGGAGATATTGATATGCTGATACGGTTAACAAGGGAGATATTGATATGCTCATACGGTTAACATGGGAGATATTGATATGCTCATACGGTTAACATGGGAGATATTGATATGCACATACTGTTGATATGGGAGATATTGATAGTCACATACTGTTGACATGGGAGATATTGATATGCACATACAGTTATAAACATGCATGGAACATTAATATCTACATACAATTAAAAATGGAGATATTGATGTGCTCATATGGTTAACATGGGAGATATTGATATGCACACATACGGTTAACATGGGAGATATTGATATGCACATACGGTTAACATGGGAGATATTGAAATGCACATGCTGTTAACATTAGAGATATTGATATGCACATACGGTTAACATGGGAGATATTGATATGCACATACAGTTATAAACATGCATGGAACATTAATATCTACATACAATTTAAAAAATGGAGATATTGATATGCACATTTTAATCGCATGCCTTAACAATGTTTATATTTTATTTTTTATGCTACAAATGGAGTGAAAAAGTGGATACAAAAATTGAAAAGTTGATGCATACCGTGAAAAATGGATGCATACACTTTATTTACTACTTGTGTCATTTGAGTGTCATTGGCTCTGTCTTTCCTGACGCTCAGTTCAACTCCCATGAATATCCCCGAAACAGGGTATTGGTACTCATGAGTTGAGAATCTTTAAGATCTGGGGCCACCTAGCCCATAGTTCGATGATTTATGGAGTGAGGTGGGGTGGTCTTGGGTTGTTGTATATCACGCAGGGCGGTACCTGCAACCCCACGCATGGATTACTGTTAGCCTCAGTCTCATTGTATTTTTTAAAATAAACAAATTTGAAAATCGCCTGGGCGCCACTTTGTATTGTCGCTGTTTTATATCCCTCAATTGTGGTAGCAGATCCCTTTTATGAAATCTAAATACATGACAGGTTTGCTAAGAGACGGGCTGAAAAACGGAGTCAAAAATTAATATGCTGAGTGATGACTATTCCTTAGTGAAAGACCAAAAAATCTGATGTAGTTTGTATATTTATTGATTCTTTACTTTGGCAACTACAAGAAAGATGTTAATATTAGGACGGTATTTTGAGAGATTTTAAGATAGTTTTATGTCTATTGCAACATGACGTAGTAGTGGTCGGTGCCGCTTGTGATTGCTCAATATTTTTTTTACAGTAAGTTGCCATCATGTTTTCGCCCCGTTGGTATCCCACGGTTATAGCCGGGATGTGAGGCCTTCTCTACAAACGCCAGAGTGTACGACATAGCTAAACTACAACCACAATAGGCATGATGAAAGCAGCTCAATCACGTCGTTTTAATCTCCTACATGGGTTCTTATGTGTTTGGTCATATAAATTGTGTTTGTGTTGTCTAAACACGTGGATTTAGTTGTTTCAAAAATCGTATTCGTTAAAGGGAAAAAAACAGTGGCGTAGTTAATAAATTCGTAGGTGTTTGGGGTCGCGGGGGCTTAACCTATTTGGGGGGCCCCTCATAAAAGCCGGTGGCGAACACTAATTTTGGGGCCCTCCCTGTGGGGCCCCGGGGGACTTTCGAATTTGGATCACTCGCCCTCCCTTAGCTACGCCATCGAACAACGAAAATAAAACACCAAAAGAAAGTACAAGTTTTAAAAAAAACTATGTTGAACGTTCTATACCACTATCTTTACTACCACACAATTATGATACGCCTCTAGAGTGGAATGGATTTCAAAATGAACAGATGTCTCATTCATAAATTTTAAACTGATTTATGATTTAACTAACCACACGCACACACTCACTCATACAAACATTCAGGGGAGACAGCTCTTCTGAAGACGGTAAAATTACACTATAATTTAAAGGCAGTACCCATAAAAACGCATAAAAGAACTTCTGTTCACGGGACGGTACAGGGAGTACTGTAGCACATTTCATTATTTGTCACTTCCGATATCAACACAACACACGTATCGGGCCGTACCATACAGACCGGATGTGAACCGGCGTGTGTACCCTACCGGGTGTATAAAAATAGGCATTCAAGAATTCAAGATAACCACTCAATAAATAAAATTTGACATGGAGGTTTTCTACAGCTCCATCAATACGATGCACAAACAAGTACAGTACTCGTACTATTGATTATACATAGAACTCTTAGTATAAAGAGTTCGTTACGTTACACACAGCTAAGATTATAATGCAAGCAAGCAATTGTAAGAAAGCTGGTATAAGAAAAAAGAGAATGTTCAAAGAAGAACCATGACAAAGAAACATCAAAGAACAGGGAATTCCAAGTACTCCATGTTAACTAACATGCCAACACTAGGTCATTATGGAGAGACTGTCATCTTCCTAACAAGTAAATGTGGGTGGGGGCGCTTTGACAGGTACAAACAACGACACACTAGGACCAATGTTCCCAGATATCTTACCGACGCCGCGCAGCAGTTAAGAATTGCCTCAAAACAAACTTTGCACAAAGCATAGACGCTGTGCAACTTTTTACAACCATTTTTTTTACTTTGCACACAAACCAACGAAGAGGACCTTTCAGTGCCAGCTACGGTCGTTTTTACAGCCGACAATCTGATGACACAAGACCTTTCAGTGCCAGCTACAGTCGTTTTTACACCCGGCAATCTGATGACACTAGGACCTTTCAGTGCCAGCTACGGTCGTTTTTACAGCCTACAATATGATGACACTAAGACCTTTCAGTGCCAGCTACAGTCGTTTTTACACCCGGCAATCTGATGACACTAGGACCTTTCACTGCCAGCTACAGTCGTTTTTACACCCGGCAATCTTGTCTTGATGGCACAGCATGGACACAACACCAGCAGACGTCACAGAGTCAGTCAACACTTGCGGGACCAGCAAAGTGGGTCACAGAATCAAGCTGCCAACAGGCGTGGGCGGTGTCCTGGCATTTTCATCTGATCTTAAATGTTACGTCATAACCACAGTCTTCCAGTGGATCAATGTTTGGAATGAATAATTTAATTCCGGTAGTAGAATATATCTGTAGTAGAATAACTCAACATCTGTTATCGAATAATTCAACAACTGTAATCGAATAATTCAATACATGTAGTTGGTCCAATAACTCTGTACCTGCAATCAGTCCAATAATTCAATATCTGCAGTCTGTGCAATAATTCAATACCTGCAGTCAGTGCAATAATTCAGTACCTGCAGTAAGTCCAATAATTCAAAACCTGAAGTCTGTCCAATAATTCAAAACCTGCAGTCTGTCCAATAATTCAAAACCTGCAGTCTGTCCAATAATTCAAAACCTGCAGTCTGTCCAATAATTCAAAACCTGCAATCGGTCCAAAAATTCAATTAGTGCAGTCGGGCTAATTCAATACCTGCAGTCGGTCGAATAATTCGGTGCATGCAGTCGAAAAACTCAATACCTGCAGTAGGCTGTGTTGTGACAGTACACTGGCTGTGTCGTGACAGTACACTGGCTGTGTTGTGACAGTACACTGGCTGTGCTGTGACAGTACACTGGCTGTGTTGTGACAGTACACTAACTGTGTTGTGACAGTACACTGGCTGTGTTGTGACAGTACACTGGCTGTGTTGTGACAGTACACTGGCTGTGTTGTGACAGTACACTAGCTGTGTTGTCACAGTACACTAGCTGTGTTGTCACAGTACACTGGCTGTGTTGTCACAGTACACTGACTGTGTAACCACAATTACATTTTGTAGAAAGTGTTTCCACGTAACTTACAATTTAACTTACGTCCAACCACGCACACAGCACCAAGTGGCATGCACATTGATGTCTCTGGGTGCGGTGCTACGACTGAGAGGTGAGAGCCACCATACAACCACATGAAATCTGTTGGCAAACATGCTACATAAAATCCTTTGACCCCCCTTATGGTCGTTGTTGGTAGAAAATCAGCCAACTGCCCACCCACTGTGTTACAATCACGTCATTGATGTAAGATGACATTCTACCGCTGATATTTTTGTAGAGGGGTTGGGCTTTCCGGTGTTATAAACAAACAATGACCGGTGTAAGTATTTTTACGCCCAGCACACGGTGTCAGCTAATATATGCAAACTGTGAGACGGAGTTTGATGGCGTCACCGGGAAAGAATGTCTGCTGAGTTATTGATTGATTTTTAAGAACAGCTCACATCTGCTGACTGTGTAGCGACAGAATTTCCCCAGGGGAAAATTCCTCGGGAAACCCCGTCCCATCCAGAAATACTGAGAAATAGATTAGTGAATGAGTGTGTTATTGAACGTCATTGAAATCAAACCCTTGCCTATCCTGTACAGTAGTGTACAGTGATGACTTAACATCCTGTACTAAAACACATTCAACCCCAAAAAGTGAGGATCGGTCACTAATCCGCTTGAGGTGGTTCTACATTCATTCAAATGTGTAAATTTTAACAAACATTGCTACCTCTATTTTTATTTTTAACTTTCATTGAGGTAATTTTATTTGAACACAAAGACTTCGCAAAAGTTTCCAGATACACTAAAAAAAAAGAAAACTATTTGCAAAAGCGTCACTAGGGGGATGCGGACCCCACCAAGGGATTGCTCGAAAATGTAAAATTCTGTATGTTTCCGTTCTTTGTCAATGGCTGACTCGAAGGCGATCTGTGTGATAAGTCATGTGCGGTGACAATAAGAGTTACCTCACCGGGTGACACCAACCCTAGTGACGCCTCTGGCAATTTGTGTTTTCGTGGCACTAACTTAACCGTGTTTTCGTGGCACTAACTTAACCGTATTTTCGTGGCACTAACTTAACCGTGTTTTCGTGGCACTAACTCAAACGTGTTTTCGTGGCACTAACTTAAACGTGTTTTCGTGGCACTAACTTAACCGTGTTTTTGAAGCACTAACTTAACCGTGTTTTCGTAGCACTAACTTAACCGTGTTTTCGTGGCACTAACTTAACCGTGTTTTTGTGGCACTAACTTAACCGTGTTTTCGTAGCACTAACTTAACCGTGTTTTCAATTTAATCTTAAACTGTGTTTCAAGTTCCAATACCACCTGCCAGGGCCTTCCTGCAATCATTAACTCAAAACGACACACATTTCTTTACCACTTTCATCTGCAAATTTAAAAAAATGACATACATCTACAACTTGGACTTTTCGACTACTATAATCCCCAAGAGTTGAGAATTAAACACGTCTCAAAATAGGATTAGGGCTTTGGTCGGATAGGATTGAGTTAATAAGATGACACACCAGGCACCCTATCGGGGCCGACTGTCGTTAATCTTTGAGATAGGTGGCCTGCCAGCGAGGTATTATTGGTCATGAGATCGGAATTTAACCACAGCCACTAGTAGTCACGTGTTAGGGACCGGTAACAACAAATTGGCCGACCAAGATGGTATCGACCCCCGGGGCGCGAGCTTTTTTTAGGCAGCGGAATTATTATTGTTAACGGATGGGGAAAATAGTGAGACAGGTTAGCCATTAGTTGGGGGAGGGAATGGATGGGGGAGGGGTGTCTGCAGAAAATGGGGGGGGG
>MUZC01002195.1:26438-47597 GCA_002072015.1 Radix auricularia
GGGGGGGGGGCAATGTGGAGTAAAGGGCCATATAGTAGTTTGGTTGAGTGTAATGTGGTAGGTAGTGCGGGGGGGGGGGATACTGGGGGTCTCAAATGGTGCCAAATGGATATGGGAGACAGGGAGATTTAACAAAGGGAAAACATGGAATTCGTATAGGCATATAGGGCGACAGGCAGATTTTATGTGGGGGTTTAAAGTCCCTTTTCACGGCATTGTCGTCATCGTAAGTCTGACTTCCTTAAGATGACTTTGATCAACAGACTTACTAATAAATATTAATACCCGTAGCCCTTAAGTGCGCAACAAATGGCACGAGAGTGTAGGTAAAGCTGAAACAGATCTTCCAAACAATATGTGGCTCAAACTAACTATCACAGTGTTTTGTAAATAAATCAAGAGCCATGTCCCACCCTCTGGCTCACTTTTTCCCTACCTGTCACCGGCCATCCTCATAGTCTACAACCTCTCTTCCTCCCATGTCACAATCACTCCCTTGCCCACACTCCTGTCCACTTTCCCCATCACATCCCTGTATCTAATACCACCCTCCCCACCCCCCGAGGACATACATGCCACAACTGTTATTGTTTCACTGTGACGTTATCCGTGACAGACTGCCTCCTGGCCTGTGTAACACAACAAGGTACACAACCAACTGTTTCCGGTATAGTGAGTGAGTTCTTCAAAGTCGTTACTTTTATGTTACGCCTGGTCATAGGTAGTCAAGTTTTCTTTTGACATCTTTTCAATGCACAAAATATGCTATCTGACTTTTAAATGAATATTAAAAAAAAAAAATTAAAACAGTTACGTGTAGGCCCAACAAGACGGCACAGAACAACAACGTTGTCGGGTATAGGTCCGGCAAGACGGCACAGAACAACAACGTAGTCGGGTATAGGCCCGACAAGACGGCACAGATTTACAACGTAGTCGGGTATAGGCCCGACAAAACGGCACAGAACAACAACGTAGTCGGGTATAGGCCCGACAAGACGACACAGAACAACAACGTTGTCGGGTATAGGCCCGACAAAACGGCACAGAACAACAACGTTGTCGGGTATAGGCCCGACAAAACGGCACAGAACAACAACGTTGTCGGACCTACACATAACAACAAACATTTACGTCACTCTTCATGTTGTTCAATATTTCCTATACCCCACCCCGAGGTCACTATAAAGCCAGCTCAGCATTTCCTGGTGACGTGTCATTGAAACAACAAAGGTTGACCTACCCAGACAATGAATGACCTGACCTCAGCTTAACCTATACACGAAACAACGTCATAACACATACGCAATGGACACCTGCGGGTTTTGGTCTCCCTGACCCCAATAAAAGATTAAATTTATTAAACGTTTCTAAAAGTCTTTGTAGAATAAAGGTTTCTAAAAATTCTTAAAATCTTTACAGATTCAAATTTTATCAACTGACGGATTACTACAGGCTTAGGTTGAAAAATTCTAGCCCCGCCCTTCAATGCTGGACCAAAAAACACAAGGACAAAAAAGGCAAGAGAAAATGACTAAAAGCATACGACCAAAAAAGTTACAGTAACAAATTAACATGGATGCTTACAGTTGAAATCATCACTCGGTTAACACAGGAAACAAACAGTAGCTGCGATAGCAAGAGGTGATCATATCAGTTATACGTATTCAGATTGAAGTTGTAGATTTACAACATTGTAGGTATCAGATAGAATATGCAGATGTACGACAGCCTACGTATGCAGACGGAATTTGTAGATTTATACATTGTACAGACATCTGTTGTAGATTTATTGCAATGTACAGAAAGCAGTTGTACATTCGCTTAATTGCACATGTACTTAAAGAAGTTCACTACTTTCTACAGACAAATGTCAGTATTACTACTGTTAGAATGACTACATCGTATAGACATCGTAGCGGTACAGAGTGCGGTTATTCATTAGTTTGATCTTTAATTATGTATTACATTTCTTTTTTAGGTTAATATCAGGGTCCCTATTTAATGGTGGCCATCTGCGTGAGAGTGTTTCTGTTTATATAATGGTGGACTCCTGCGTGTGAGTGTTTCTGTTTATATAATGGTGGCCTTCTGAGTGGGAGTGTTTCTGTTTATATAATGGTGGACTCCTGCGTGTGAGTGTTTCTGTTTTTATAATGGTGGCCTTCTGAGTGGGAGTGTTTCTGTTTATATAATGGTGGACTCCTGCGTGTGAGTGTTTCTGTTTATATAATGGTGGCCTTCTGAGTGGGAGTGTTTCTGTTTATATAATGGTGGACTCCTGCGTGTGAGTGTTTCTGTTTCTATAATGGTGGCCTTCTGAGTGTGAGTGTTTCTGTTTATATAATGGTGGACTCCTGCGTGTGAGTGTTTCTGTTTATATAATGGTGGCCTCCTGAGTGGGAGTGTTTCTGTTCTTTAATGGTGGCCTCCTGCGTGAGAGTGTTTCTGTTTTTTAGTGGTGGCCTCCTGCGTGTGAGTGTTTCTGTTTATTTCATGGTGGCCTCCTGCGTGTGAGTGTTTCTGTTTATATAATGGTGGCCTCCTGCATGTGATCGCTAACTTGAATCAAATATCACGACCACCAACTGAGGCTGGCGAGGTGGCCAATCAGTACACAATGTCTTTTTTTTTTTTTTTTGTGTGTTCAAATCTCCCAGGATATCGACCAGCTAAAGTCTACATGTCCTTTTGACGTGTTCGAATCTCCCTAGAAATGGACCAACTGAAGTCTAAATGTCCTTTTAACATTCTAATCTCTCTGTAATTCAGACCAGGTAGAGTCTAATTATTGTCCTTTCGACATGTTCTCAACTCCTGGGGAGTGAGTGAGGCCAGCAACAATATAAACTACACGTAAGTCTCCATGAGAACTTGTTATCAAAACAAAACAAACAAAATTTGGTTCGCTGAGCCATTATATATAAAAAAAAACAAATTAACCACCCAGTGTTGGGGCAGGTCATGTGATAACGTCACGAGGCAGGTAATACGATAGGTCTCGTGATAGGTCATGGCGAGCTCCAGGTATATACCTGATGTGTGGACGCTGCTCACGGTCAATGTAAACAACCCAACATCAGCCCTCCCCCCCCTCAGTCACACAACAGGTTGTGTCGCAGTTCGATATACTACAGGCCAATTAGGTCACGGCAATTTATTTATAGGCGACCAAATCGATAAGGGCTCAGTGTAACAGTTGACTTCTGCATCAATAACTAGGCAGACGACGACTGTAACACGTACGCTACGGGCGTACTCACTACTGTTGCGGTAACTTTGGGCATCTATAACACAGCTCCTCATCAGATCATTAGCACAATGGTTACAGTGACAATACCAGGATCAACTGGGACGGGGGGGTGGGGGGTGGATGTTGTATGTATGACTTTCAAAATTAATTAAACAACTAAACATTTCTGTTAAAACAAACGTAGCGTATATACACGTAATGTCATTACATATGTAGCCTATGTTGTTTTAGGATGTTGAATCTTTTACATTCAATGAATTGATAATTACGTGTGTTACTAATACTAACTATATTGCTTGCTGGGGTACTGCGCTAAAGAAATTATCTTTGTAGTACATTTCACCTAGGCATCTCAAACAGCTGAAAACATAAAATAATTTTTAATATCTTTTTTTAGTTTATTATATCCAAAATAAATACTATTTTATTTACATCATATGACTGGATCAAATTGTTTTGATGAAAATGGTCATTTTATCAGATCGATTATGTAATATTTATAACATTCTGGGAGTGAAAGGCAGACGACCGATCTACCAGGCGCACAGTTGTAAAGGAAGGCGTCACAGTAGCCGAGGAGCGAAGGGTGGAAGAGGCTACAGACAGAAGAGCTGGGAGAAAGGCCAAAACATCTGGAAGCACAGAATTCGTATGCAAACGATGTGGTAAAGAATTGTCCCTCACGGATAGGACTGCACAGCCAAACAGGAAATGCTATGCACCTCAGACCAACGGTGATGCACCATCGTCTTGCGAGATTGAAGGATGCCGATAGATTGAAATGATGTTTTCGATACTATTACGTCAGATGAAGAAGACATTTGGTTGACACATCTGTGACATGGCTCTTGTCCCCAGACCAAACCTATAATATTTAACGTCACACGGCATACATATAGTTATAAATTATAACCAGTCTCATATGTAACCAAAAATTACCTGCCACTTTACACAAACAACCAGACTCGGGTGTTATGTATATACCGTATCACCAACGTTCACCTGTTAAAAGGCTTACACAAAAACAGTTGGCAAATCCCTGACCTCAATCTGCCTATCAGGTCCCTTCTCCTGGTACAAACCCATCCCCCACTACCATCCCCACCCTCCCCGTCCACCACAACCCCCTAAATAAAGCCCCCTCGATCACAGTACCTGCGCACACACCTCAGCCCCCCCACCCCCGTCCACCTCAGTTTCCCTCCCTCCCCCATGTCACACTGCAGGTATTTCAATAGCAGCAAGTTCTTCACTCGAGTCAAATTTGACCGTGCCCAGTTGTTTAACCACGCCAGGGCCAGGCACACAACTATTAAGGTATTTGGTCAATGTTGATCTTAACTCTTTATCCGTGCTCGGTCCAAAGTGGTTGGGAGTAGACTGCACCACACAGCCGTATGTTGTGATGTCAGGATGGCAAAAATAGTGTACTATTTAATAGACCTGTTATAGTATAGTATTGACAAATAGTAGAGAATTGAACACTAAACTAATAGAAGAGACATAGTTTTATTAGTTGATCTATTGAAGTGCAGTAGGAAATTTTGTCTTTACTCAGTGCACGAGACTTATCTAGTGAAGTGTAGTAATTTAGTAATCTTAAATTTAAAAAAACGAGAAAGCAGATGCCATGTGTATGAGAGCCAGTTTTAAAAAAACAACAACTTTGAACAGCTGTATTATGAGTGAGAGATGAGATATACAAAGACCTTGACATCTTGAACTTGAAGCCCAGATAAACACCATTCAAGAATGACGTTAGCCCTCCATTGATACTACGCCTTGCAGGGTTCATGGTACGGTATTGGTAATTTAGTAAACGTTGAACATCACAACAAGTCTAAATTTGGTTTTAATGACGACATTATTATAAGGGCATATTTTTTATGAGCTTTCCTAAGAAAAGTACAGTCTCCTCCAGCAGCTGACATTTTCAGATGGCATTGTCGTGTAGGTCTTCAGGTTATACTTTTTGTTCAAACCAAGGGACATGAGGCCAATAATAATATTGAAATAAAATCATGATATAGGAAATTTAAATGCGTTTATTTAACAAGTAAACCATTCAATACTGTCATCATCTTGGGGAGAGTTCAGTTACAAGTTACAAACTATACATCTTACCAAGACACACTTTGACACACGTTGACTTAAGATCAGACTTACTTTGACTTAACATCAGACTTACTTTGACTTAACATCAGACTTACTTTGACTTAACATTAGACTTACTTTGACTTAACATCAGACTTACTTTGACTTAACATCAGACTTACTTTGACTTAACATCATACTTACTTTGACTTAACATCATACTTACTTTGACTTATATCAACCAAATCAGTGATCGATCATTTGGGGTATGCTGGTCTCATATACAATTACTTCAGGACATGGGGTGGGGTGAGTGGGTGTGTCCATTGTGGCACTCACATGTGGGTGGGTGTGTTCATTATGGAACTCGTATGTTGGTGGGTGTGTCCATTGTGGCACTCACATGTGGGTGGGTGTGTCCATTGTGACATTCACGTCAAAGCACATGTTTACAGATTGGAGCAGTTTATACGTTCTTGCTATTAGTCAACGTTATTGAATTGCAAGTTATTATAAACACGTTTCAAATATAACAAACATTTTGACAATTTAAAATAAATGCTAACATTTGTATGTCTCCCTGCAAACGAAGCCATTGCTTATTTATTCATTTATTGTGTCAGTCTGCATCAAGTTATTGCTGGTTCTAAGGACTAAGGACATAAAGTTACGAAATAGCGGGTCTTAGAATGTCACTTCACCTCCAGCATTATGATGGACATTTTAAGCAATCGCTTTATACATCCAGCCAATCAATGGCGAGGCTTGAACTTCCCATTTCACTCTATACGACTCTCAACCAGTGATAACCTTACGCCATACCTTCAATTACATCACACTCCAATTAATAATATCAAACGACACACAACAATCTAACGCTGTCATGTTGGATCTGCCATAAAGCAAAGAACATTTTACGCACCAAATTAAATTGCATCGCTATCGGGAATTCCTTTTGCTCGATATTAAACTCGCCATTACACAACACTGAGTTTCATATCTAGAGATCCTAATGTTTTGTGTATATGTGACAAATACACAGAAAACAATTGACATTTCTGTGAAGTATGTAGACAGTTTCCCTGTTCCCCTTAAATAAACTCAACAAATAAATGGCTCAGATTTCCTGTCGTTGATCGTCTTACTATGACTAACTGGTAGAAAAAAACCTCTACGATCCACCTACATACAAATACAACTAGAAAATGTGTTATCAGCGGTGTTGTTTGACACACAAACAAAGGCGAGGGTTTGGCGGAAGAACACGGACAGCCACTCAAATCAAGGAGCGGTCGTGATAGACGGGCTCAACACAGAAAAATGATGATACAATTAAACATTTTTTAAAAAAATGTTTGGGTTGAAGAATAAAAATACGCTGTGAATAAAATAACTAGTTAAATGATATAAGTTAAAATTTTTGTAAAGAAAGAATTTTCAAGGGAAAGATGAATGACGGTTCAAGGAAGATAAGCATTAAAATAACATGAAATATTTTAGTTACAACGATTCTTTTTTTTATCGTCTCATGCAGGGGTCTCCATACTTTTCTTCCGGATGACCGCAATAACTGTCAAACAGCAGTTTGGGGGCCTACTACTGACCCCAAACTACTAAGTTTTGTGGTAGACTTTTTTTTTTTTTTGAAATTAAAAGGTCTCCATGGGCCAGTTAAGAGGACCTCGCGGGCCGCAATCCGGCCCCGGGCCGTAGTTTGGAGATATCTGATATAATATATTAACATTATTTGTAATGAAGTAATGTATAATTTTAACCAGGCATTAAACTTTTATTTGAGTTTGCTTATATCGCAATGCAAACAAATATATTAATTTAAAAAATATACAAAAATCTATCTGAAGGTTACGGTATTAATTACAAAATAATATTTTTACAAGGACGTACAGTCGGACCTCGCTAAGTCGAACTTCCCTAAGTCAGAAACCTCCCTATATCGAATTAATTGTTAGGTTCCGTACAAATTTCATAAGATCTTAACTCAAAAGTCGAATTTTCCATGGCGTTTGGTTAAACGAAAAAATCTTACTCCTCCCATCCCACTGTGGAGGGAATAAAGTGTGTAAAGGGGGGGGGGTATTTTTGGTGGCGTCGGTATTTCAAAGCTAAGTCGTCTTTCTTTCATATGAAACTTAACACACCGACTCTCACGCATTTTCGTAGATATTGCTGTCCCCCCCCCCCTCACAATATCAAATTGTCATTGATTAATCTGCGCCTATTACTCCTTTTGCCTAATTTGACAACTTCATAACTTCATAAGTCAAGCATTATTATCCGGGCCCCTTTGAGTCCGACTTACATAGGTTCCGACTGTATTTGGAGGTGTGTGGTGCATAAACTTCCCAATTCGACGAATTCGATTATTTACATTTAATTCGTGACGGTGAATAGTTATTTATTTTATACTGATTGTTTATTCTGTCAATCAATCTATTCAGCGGCACGAGTTTGGAACCAGGTCAAACCAGTAGGACATCACAACAGAGAAATTATGACAACGAATGACCTCTGCGACCCCTCAGATGAGCATATTATGTAAACACAAGTATTGTCCCTAACTAATGCGAGGCTGCTGCCAACTGACTGGAACACAGGTCTATTGTCATGAGCGCCTGATGCAACTGTAGGAGTGTGGACACATTATTTAATTGCCTTGTAAAAGAATGGTGCAGTTATATAATATTAAGAATGTACTTAATTAGTATGTAATTTAATGTCACCGTATTGGTATGGATATATGATTTCTTATTGCAAATTCTACTTGAAACATTTTTTCCGGGGGGGGGGGGATATTTGCATTTGTTTGTCTATTTGAAACTTATTTAACAGGAGAAAACTTCGCTGAGCCACTTTAACTCTTACACTTCGCGGAGCCACTTAAACTCTTACACTTCGCGGAGCCATTTATTTAACAAGTTTTGTCCTGGAGGGAAGGGGGAAATTCTGGTATGGTTGGGGGGTTAGATTAATTACCTACACTTTGTGGCATTGATTTTTACCAACTGGTTGCTTTGAGTGAGGCAATGGACTCACGCGAATGAAAAAAATTTCGATTTGAGAAAAACATAAATAGTGATGTGAGCGATAAACAACGTATTTTAACTGGCTTCCAAAAAAAAAAAAACCAAAAAAAAAAACAACAACTGCCAACCATTTCAAAGACAGCAATTTCACTAGAACAGTTATGGGCCGTCCATAAAGTACGTCACGCTCCGGGGGTGGGGGTTTCCTGCCAGGTGTAACGCCACGGACTGAGACAGAGAAAGAGATACTGCCCAATAGTGCGATAAAATAGAAATATGATTTATTTTGACAGGTGAAATGACAAAAATAAGCATTGTTCTCAACCCTTTTTATCTGACATCCACCTAAATAGATAAACCGAAAGGTTTTAGTGTCATAGGTCAAAGTAGGTGCCAAAACGGAATAAGTCTTTCGACAAATTGGCATTTCATGCCGTGAATCTATAAATAGAAACATCCGGACACACATGGTCATGGGGGCCAATTTAGAATGATTTCTAGTAATATATGTGACCATTCTCCGAGGACTTATCTCAAGAGATAGAATTTAATTCTTCGCTAATTTGTGTCAACTTGGTGGACTTGAAACAGACAAAATCTTGTTTACATTTGAATATTATCTTGAAAATATTGCAAAATTTTTGTTACTATTAAAGTAATGCTGAGATTTTACCTTGTCTAAAAATAGTAGCTTTAAGAGATCTAACTTGTTCAGTGGATCTCAAACTGTTAAGTTCGTGTAACGTGCTACAGGGTTACGCCATAACTTAACCCTAGCTTCATAATACTTCATATACTTTTAAACACACGTAGAAAGAAATTATTCGCATTTTTGACACGTATATTAAGATCAAGATCTTAAAGTTTTAAGTGGCAACAAACGCGTGTATAGCGGTACTGACACAATATGTAATATTTGAGAGTCACCGTGTTAATTAAGTTATCCGTGTCTAAGTCTAAGATGAGGGCTTAACAAAAAAAATAATTCAATTCGATTAATTGACGATTCCGTTCTTTGTGTACACTATACTAAAGGGCTTAGAACCCTTGGACTAATCCAGCACCCCATCTAGTTTTGTCTTATTCAAATAGGCTCTTCATAGGAACATTCACAGTATGTAGTAACCACCATGGGGCCTAGCTAGTGGCTAACACGACACCTCTTTTGGGGCTTGCACTTCTGTTCACGGTTGGCTGGTTCACAAGTCAAGCGTGACACTTATTTAGGTCATCTTAGCGTTGAGGCGATCGTTTTCTCTAAAAATTGTTTAATCTTTTTTTTTTTTTAAAAGATCAGTTGAAAACCTGGCCATATATGCACACAGTCCCGACGTCAGGAGCAATCTGTCCGACTCCGGTGATGATTACAAGGAGTCGTGACACAATAAATCGGATCAAATTTAATAAGACGATAATGAAGAGTTAACTCCGCCTGAGACCTCAAAGTTTGAGATTCAGACGCACTTCATCGTTTCAGGGGCGCTCCAATGGGTGAATACATCCAGGTGTGAAATTACGAACCCAGTATTCCTCAGGTTTGGTAAACAACAATTGTGGCACGTCAGGCGAGAAGACTGAAATGTGCTGAGATTTTTGGACTGTGACGGTGGTTCCGTATCAAATGTAGCGCATCCACCTAGCCCCCCCCCCCCCACACAGCCTTTCCTCTTAGTGGTACAATCCGATGTTTTTTTGTTGTTTTGTGTGTGTGTGTGGGGGGGGGGGGTGTCTGTATCCATTGTGCGTCCAGATAGAAACTTGACAAGGGACATCACCAAAAAACTTTGAGTTAGTTATTTTCTCATCCGTTTGCATTTTTCAAACAAGAGCAGAAAAAACAACATATTCTCTCATAAATGGCGGCGCACCGACAATTAACCTCATCAGGGGCGTCGCGCAATCGTCCTTGTGTTATATTTTTTAGAACCACCATCAAATCATCTCCCAGTGGTCCGTGGTTCGAGTGTAAGTTAATGGACATGTTTGTTAGTGAAGCACCTCATCACTGGCGTGACATCACTGTCCACACAGGCCAAACAATCGACCAACTCGTTTTATCTGTGGTTATCTCACGGGCCCACACACCACTACAGTTAGCAAGCTACTACTGTACTATAATAGGATGATAATAGCGATAGTAGTTGGTACTTTAGCACACACACACACACACACACACACACACAAAACAAACACGGGATACGACGACAGCCGCCACCAAACATTCACCATTAAGTATCACCCTTGTCTGTGACCACAAATACTTCAATTAATGTTTGTGAATATTAAACATGTATTAATCATAATTCCGAACAAACGGTTTTAACTCAGTTGAACTGCTTACTTCAAAGGAGGCCACTAGACATGGAAAAAATGCATAAGTGTCCCCCAAGTTAACAATGGCCTGTATGATAGTATGCTGTCACAACGCAATAACCGCTGGACCGAGTCTAACATGCTTTAGTTAACCTAAAGACTCCTGGTACATAAAATTGTTGATGTCAAGTGAGTTCACACTCATTAAAACCACAGACTCTGGACAGTCGACGTGACGTCATTCACTTCAGCCACAATACTGGAGACTGAAGACAACAATCTATTCACTATTCACTCACTCCGTGCTCACCCCCACTACACACTTACAGAGCTCATGTCTGCTACACAGTGTGTTCAAGCTGTCAAGCCTCAAGTGTTATTCCTCAAGCCATTCAAAAGTATATGACGATTGTGACGACTGTGGAATGCCTCAGAGTCGCGTGTTAACGATGTTTACTAAAAGTATGGAAGCGCATGCGATACAATCCAGTCAGTAGGTTGAACTCCAGTTGCTATATGCAGCTCTCAGTCTAGATAGTAGATAGCATCGAATTTTTAAGCGTATGATGTCTTATAATGCCTCATTATTTAAGAATATATTTCTTTTTTTTCAACGCCACCTAGACTATATCCAGACATAAGCTATGCAAGATATCATGACGCCATTCCAATAATTTGCCTGCACTTGCTGCTGTAATCTCTAACAGTTATCTATTATTTCCGAGTGTAGGTCTCTAGCCTTTACCCACCATTGTCTTCTGTTTACAAGCACCATTCTATACAACACTCTACCTCCGCTGTAATAATCTCTACCCTCTACCTCCATTCTCCGCTGAGGTAATCTCTATCCTTTACCTCCATTCTAGTAATCTCTACCCTCTACCTCCATTCTAGTAATCTCTACCCTCTACCTCCATTCTCCGCTGAGGTAATCTCTATCCTCTACCTCCATTCTCTGCTGAGGTAATCTCTATCCTGTACATCCATTCTCCGCTGTAGTAATCCCTCACCACCAACACAACCGCTCCAGATGTCGTTATCTGCCCCCAACCATACGACTGCCTTTCAATGGCTTGTTGACGAGTGAGACACGGTCTGGTAATCACTGGTAAGATTTGAATTATTTGAATCTTCAACGCTGGTGGCTTCCTCTCTCGTTCATGTTTGTTGAGTGAATGAATGGCTCAGGTCAATGGGAAGTTGTTAGGATTGGTAGATGACCTTAAGGTGATCTTGAAACATCCACATACCCCAATCAAGTGAAACTGGGGACTTGATCGAATCTCGATACATGATTTTAGATGTCGGTTAAAAAGTGTTGAGTTCAGTGTTCTCTTTAAGCTATGCATCAGTTTAGAATTACCGCACATCACTTTTTTTTTTTTTTTTGGGGGGGGGGGGGTAAAATATTGCATACAAAAATGGATGCTGCGCAATTTTGTACATGAGTTTTTTCTCTTTGAACGAGGACCAACGATCCTAAGAGGAAACACTGGTTGAGGTATGGGAGACTAAATGACAAAGAGATTAGCAAGACGGGGATGTTGACATTAGAGCCAGGATATAACAGGCTGTCAATTTGGTACATCAGCAAAGAAGTTGAGTATTAGTGGTGCTGCGCGCAATGTGTTGTGTCTTGGAATTTTATATACAAAATCAATCATGAGCAATGAATGGTTTAGAATTCAGTTAACTGTTAGTCCTAGCATCCTCATAAATAAAATTAACCCAGACATAATTATTGACATGGAATTGGTTAGTGCTTTGTTTTTAGGCCCCAGAAAATTCATTTTTAATAACCAATAGTTGGTATTTCCAAATAAAACAAATAGCGTGTAACGTAACTTACATTGTAAGTGATGTTTGTCAGATTAGGCC
This sequence comes from Radix auricularia, assembly GCA_002072015.1. Taxonomy (NCBI): domain Eukaryota; kingdom Metazoa; phylum Mollusca; class Gastropoda; family Lymnaeidae; genus Radix; species Radix auricularia. Next base: position 39,021 of record MUZC01002195.1, read on the forward strand.
AAATGAGAATGAGTTGGGGGAAGTAAGGTTTTGGAATAGAAGTCAGGAAAATAAAACAGATCAAAATTTACAAAACTAAACAGATGTTATGATGACGCTTTACACAGTGGTTCTCAAGTTTTATTGAAGTTAAAAAATGTTCAGCTTTATTCCCATTTCTTTACCGTTGTGGTTGATGTTTTGTTTTTATCAAGTGAGTCAGACTACTTTGAATCATTCATTGATAAAACAATAAAACAGTTGCTCATATTGTCTATTGTGGTCAGATTATGTTTAGGCTTAGGAGAAATCATAATCATAACTTTTAAAAAAATAATAATATTAATAAAAGCTTTATTCTACTCTAACTCTCAACGATCTTTGGTTATGAATGACCTATTTTACACTTAATTATCAGCCTCACAATGTAGGCCTTCTATCAAAATAATCAATCAAATATGCAGGCGGCCAAGGGTTAACATACTTCTAGTAGACAAACTACTCGATCCATTTACCATCACAGTTTAAATTATTTCTCAGTGACTTCCGGGTTTGGTGATTTCATCTCAGACTCTGATATCAACTTACACTTGTCTCAAGCTACATCTTTATTACTTTCTTTTACATTGTACACAGGTCATTAAGCTTTGCTCATTCTAACTGTATTACATTCTAGAACTTTAAAGTTAATCTGCCACATGATGGAGTAGATTGATTCATATATAGCAAATATATACATACTGTAGTTAATGTCTCAATTGTGGAAGGGGAGATAATTGCCTATTTAAAAACGTAAGTGTCAATACCAAATTGGGAAATAACTCTTAAATGAGGTCAGGTAGGACTATTTAAAAATATCGGGACAAGTCATTTGAAGATTTTATATCTAAAATTAAACAAAATCAAAGCGAATCGACTACATCGAAATTAGCCATGTAAAAAAAAAATATGATTTGATATTTGTTTTAAAAAAATCTCTTACCTTTCGGTCGTCCAGAGAATATTCAGCCGACATCTTCGACTTAGATCCCGGCGACGACGGTTCGCCGTTGTCCTCCATTTCCCGGAGCTCAGCAGACGACACGAATGTCTAGCAAATAAGATGTCCTCCCTCCAAAATTATCAAGTGAATTATCAACAGTAGGTCAATGTGCGATGTAAGTCTCTTATACCAATCACTAATCCTCGCTGCTGTTGTACACAAGTGAATGCTGCTACTACTACTACTCTCATTCGGAGTTGCGCCGCGTTGGTGATCCAGTAGGCGGCGAGAAAATAGTGGCCGGGCGAGGTTTGAAAATATCCCAGCGTAGCGGTGTCTCCCCCAACTGTGTGTTAGTGTAGGACAGGAATAGCTCAAGGGAAAAACGTTATGTGTGTCACTTTCTAAGGATGTGTCACCCGGTGATAAAACGCTTGAAGGATTTGAACTTTTGAAATGTCGTTAGCTGTAGGTTCGACGCGGGCATCTCCTTTGAAAAAAAAAAAATGGAAGAGGAATAAGGAAATGGGTTTATTATTATAAATTTGCTTAACTGAAACTGGTTTGTTGTTTTTAAAAACAATATGTAGTTGATTATTAGCATATTCATATTCCATACATTTTAAATCTAAGCTTGACATTGACATGAAGGTGTGAAGTGTGTGTATAGGGGGGAGGTAGGCATAATATATAAAATTGTAGGTCAATGCAAATGAAATCCCATTGTTTACAAAATATTACAGTATAATTCAGTTATATGAGTTCCATTTATTTTTAAAGTGGTGCTTTGAAGAAAAAACAACATAAAACATAGAAATCAAATTCACTTCATAGTTAACCAAAGCAGTTAAACTTTAATGTAAACAGCAGCAACATGCTTTATATTTCTACTCACTAGAAACGCAAATTTCAGCAAGATGGCGGGTATGAAATTTAAAAAAAAACACGAAAGGGATGGGTGGGGCGGGGGCATTTTTGTGTGTCACTATGAAGCTGATATAAGGAGACATAACGTTAGGTACATCAAAGACAGAGCTAGGACAGGACCAGGCAACATAGGACAGTGCCCGGCAGTATAGGACAGGGCCAGGCAGTATAGGACAGGACCAGGCAGTATAGGACAGGGCATGGCAGTATAGGACAGGGCCAGGCAGTATAGGACAGGACCAGGCAGTATAGGACAGGACCAGACTGTATAGGACAGGACCAGGCAGTATAGGACAGTGCCCGGCAGTATAAGACAGGACCAGGCAGTATAGGACAGTGCCAGGCAGGATAGGACAGTGCCAGGCAGCATAGGACAGTGCCAGGCAGAATAGGACAGGACCAGGCAGTATAGGATAGGACCAGGCAGTATAGGATATGACCAGATAGTATAGGACAGGACCAGGCAGTATAGGATAGGACCAGGCAGTATAGGATATGACCAGGCAGTATAGGACAGGACCAGGCAGTATAGGATAGGACCAGGCAGTATAGGATAGGACCAGGCAGTATAGGACAGAAACCAGGCAGTATAGGACAGGACCATGCAGTATAGGATATGACCAGACAGTATAAGATAGGACCAGGCAGTATAGGATAGGACCAGGCAGTATAGGACAGAAACCAGGCAGTATAGGACAGGACCATGCAGTATAGGATATGACCAGACAGTATAGGATAGGACCAGGTAGTATATGATAGGACCAGGCAGTATAGGACAGAAACCAGGCAGTATAGGACAGGACCATGCAGTATAGGACAGTGCCAGGCAGCATAGGACAGGCCCAGGCAGTATAGGACAGGACCAGGCAGTATAGGACAGGACCAGGCAGTATAGGATAAGACCAGATAGTATAGAACAAGGGACCAGGCAGTATAGGATACACGACACTACATGACAAAGGTTGTTATATTATTTAGTATATATATAAAATATATGTGACAAATTTAAAATTTACAGAAAAATATTAATTTTCCCTATTTATTTTAAGTCTAATACATCATATTTTTGAACTATGTAAAATAAAAAGTGTTTCCAAAGTGTTTTGTTAAGTAAGGTTCAAAGAAGACCGAGTTTTAATTGCCTAAAGAAAAAAAGAAAAGATTTTTTAACAGCAACAAGACAATAGTTCTAATTATATTTTACAATAAGTGTTTCTTCGATTATAATGTTCCTATAAATATTCTGTGAATAATAAAGAGTATTCACACTTTCTTAATTTAAATTTAGTTCACGAAATCGTTACTCTAGTAAACATTGCTGTAGAGACAGAAGATGCGACACGTTGGAAATTGTCCCTCTAGTAAACATTGCTGTAAAAACAGAAGATGCGACACGTTGGAAATTGTCCCTCTAGTAAACATTGCTGTAAAAACAGAAGATACGACACATTGGAAAGTGTCCCTCTATACTCTATAGTAAACATTGCTGTAGAGACTGAAGATACGACACGTTGGAAATTGTCCCTCTATAGTAAACATTGCTGTAGAGACAGAAGATACGACACATTGGAAATTGTCAATGTATAGTAAACATTGCTGTAGAGACAGAAGATACGACACGTTGGAAATTGTCCCTCTATACTCTATAGTAAACATTGCTGTAGAGACAGAAGATACGACACGTTGTCTGGTATAACATGTGAATTGTGAGTGAGTCACTCGCCAACACATGACTCAATTATGTTGACAGATTGTCATTGTGGACTGGGTGTAGAGGAAGACATTCACATTAAATTTAACAGAGCAATGCTTCGTTACAATAGTGGGGAGATAGCACATCTGTATTAGTGTGGAAATAAGACGTGGGTTATTGGTGCTGAAAAAGCTAATGTTATGTCTGTGTTGAAATGGCATACGGTCATATGTAAAGGTGGGGGTAGCACATCTATTTTAGTGTTGGAAAGAGCACATATTATATTTGTGTGAAAGTAATCACATAAGAGACTGTTGAGTGTACAAGCCTAACAAAGATTTACATTTACAAAGATTATTACATTCAACTATCAAGGCACACTTCATTACAACATCTTTAAAAAGTTTATAACACTAAAACAGCAGCACAAAATATCACGTTATCTTCTCACAGAAAATATCAAGATATCTGCCAACATAAAATATCAAGTTATCTGCTTACACAAAATAACAAGTTATCTGCTAAAAAATCAAGTTATCCGCTAACACAAAATATAAACTAATCTGCCCACACAAAATATCAAGTTTTCTACTCACACAAAATATCAAGTTATCAGCTGAAAAATCAAGTTATCTACTCACACAAAATATCAAGTTATCTACTCACACAAAATATCAAGTTATCTACTCACACAAAATATCAAGTTATCTGCTCACACAAAATACCAAGTTATCTGCTCACAAAAAATATCAAGTTATCTGCTCACACAAAATACCAAGTTATATGCTCACAAAAAAATACCAAGTTATCTACTCACACAGAATGTCAAGTTATCTTCTCACAATGTACCATTAACTCAAGGCAAAAATACACAAGTACAAAATAAAATGAAACCTAAATCGTGCCAAGAGGACGATCGATATCATGCTTGGTCATCACGTCTGCATTGTGTGACCATAGCCAAATAGCCAAACATCGACCAGGGCAGTCTCAGACAAACCGCCCCGCACCCCATCTCACAAGGCGTCTGCTTCGACGATCCTTATTCAAGGGAGGTAATCTATAATAATGATATATATCAGAGGTTCCGTCCCCTACTCCTAGTGGAGAATATTCAAAACCGACAAGAATAACACCATTAGTTAAATCATAAAACCTAGAAACACTAGAAGATAGAAGAACAAAGAAGTAATAATAAATAAGGCTATTAATTCTAACTTGGAAATACAACACAAAGATAGCCTTATACAACCATCAGATACATATAGGGATATGTATGCAAGTATAAATATAGACAAGTTCTCATTTTTGCCGTCCGTAATTCCGAAGTGGTATGGGTTTCCTGAGAAAAACAAGAAAACAAACTCTTTATCAACATTTAAAACTAATAAAATACAAGATTAGACACAAATCATGCATAAGCGTGGGACGCGATACTCTTCAGTATAGAAGTAGCGTTTGTAACAGATAATATGAGAGATATTTTATCTACAGATGGAATATAATATCTCTCTATTTGATCCTTTAACTTTTCTTGTAGCAACAAACGCGCAACATTTTAATTTTACATGTTGTAGAGCTGATGGCCAACTAAATGTTAAATTTTGACTTGATGAAATCCTACATGTGGAAGAAAATCAGCAGTCCCGAGCCTGCGCTCTTCATGGGGCTTCCCGGAAAACCCCCTCTGGCCCCCTAAGGGACGTAAAGACTGAGAAGCCCCCCCGGAGCGGTCGCTGCTACAAGCGGCCGCCTGGGCGTCCAGGGCACTGGGCCGAAAACGCCTCCCACTAAAGTGTGCCTCCCAAGGGAGGTGTGGAATTTACCTACTGTGACTCGCTATCAACATAGTATCACTTTGGCGCCACCACGGCAAAGCTTACGAGTCTATATAGTTTAGATCGCCGCAAAGCGTGGGGATCATCACTGGCCTAACTAGACTTGATGAAATAGAAAATTCGATTAAACGTCTTTTCGCTATCACCACGCCCCATCTTCCATCTAAATAATAATCACCATCAGATCTGTACGGTTTTGATGTGTATTCAAAGTCAGGGATGTGTATTCGATGTCAGGGATGTGTATTCGATGTCAGGGATGTGTATTCGATGTCAGGGATGTGTGTTCGATGTCAGGGATGTGTGTTCGATGTCAGGGATGTGTATTCGATGGCAGGAATGTGTATTCGATGTCAGGGATGTGTATTCGATGTCAGGGATGTGTATTCGATGGCAGGAATGTGTATTCGATGTCAGGGATGTGTATTCGATGTCAGCAATGAGTATTCGATGTCAGGGATGTGTGTTCGATGTCAGGGATGTGTATTCGATGTCAGGAATGAGTATTCGATAACAGGGATGTGTATTCGATGTCATCGATTTGCGTTTGAGTCCATCTAGGAGGTTTTCACATAAGAATTGGCGAATTTTTTACTTGTAGAATAAACAATTCGAACTTAAATACATAGAGTAACGCTACGGCAATAGAGCCGTCAATGACTTCACGCACCCAGGGGGGAGGTGGGTCCACTCGTTTGTGACGATGTGTGACGAGGGGAAGTGGGGGGGGGGGGTTTAAGAAATGTGACGTTACATCCAAACTCAAAATTTTAAATAACAGTTCCACCTAGATATTTGTTTTTTTAAAGAATTTATTTTATGACGTTTTTGATGACTTCACGATATCAGAGTGCAGCCTTACACTGAACACATACATATTTATATGGCAACCAAAGTGATTTGAAACATGCTCATTTTGAATTAGAAAATACCGGTTTATCTGGGGGGGGGGGCCGCAAAGGTTTGTGACGTCATATTGGAAGGGAGGGGTCTAAGCGTTTGGGAAGACGCATGACGATAGGAGAGAGGGGGAGTGAAAAATGGGCCTAAATCGCGTGATGTTATTTATGGAAGGCTCCCATCACTGATAATTCTTAGTAAAATGCAGTTCCACTTTAACATCAATATAACCAAAAAACGATACCAATATGCTACTACGTTAAATGCACTCTACGAGTATGAACTCTACAGATTCGAATACATTTTTTTCCATGAAAAATATTTTCATTGCCTATTTAATTTTACGAATTTTAATGGTATTGGGAAAAGAATCTTTAAAGTTTCTGGAACTATGCCCCCTCCATTTGTCCAATGTCAATGCGTTTTAATGAATGACGCCAAAATTCTTAGTTTTTCTACAAATTAAAAAGTCTTTTTTTTTTACTGTGAAATTTCCAAATGAAATTTTTTTAATCGGAGGCAAAGAAAATTATCTAATCCTTTGAGTAGATTGACCTGGCCAACAACAGTCACGGTAACAGACTCAGATGGGTTTGGGGTGAGCTATTTCTAATTCCTCCACTGCACGGCTCTATGAGAGCGGGGTTAACGGACTCCACTGGGTGACGCCATGCCAAGGGCTGACACCAAAAACTGTAAAATTCTGTAAGTTCCCGTTATTTTGGCACTGGCAGACTCGGAGGCAGTCAATGGACCTACTGCACTTAGTGACCCCCAACCTAGTGACGTCCCTTGCTCTACTTGTTCAATGGCACAGCTCAACTTGTTCAATAGAATGAGCACATGACGTCATCTGTGGCTGCTGGAGTGCCACTATTTCGAGAGTTTGGCGAATGCTGCATTACTTAAGCCGGCATCGCTACATATGCAACAAGTCTTAGTGTTAACCGGTCCAGACTGAATAAGTTTCACCGCTATGTCCGCTGACACATATAACACAATCTAACAACCGGGTGAGATGCTAGTAGCGAAAAAAAAAACTAAACAAGAATCATTGCAACGACAGTGCCATCTGATATTTACTGCAACATCATCCTTACCGTATATCTGGAACCGTCATACCATAGCCTCCACCAAGTCTTTAACACAAACTTGACCTGGCCCCACCGCAACCACTGGCCCGGGAGTGAGTCGCTCTGTCTGGACTCAAAGAGAGGCTGGTGTATTTCCTACTTGTTGCTGTGTTCTGGACAAGTGGGCCGATGCTCTGTCTCCGGGTTGTCCATCCGGGTCTCATTAGCATTGCACGCCAAAAGGGGGGTGGGGGTGGCGAGGCGGTGATGGGGTGCTGCCTCTGGGATAAGAAGCTGAAAAATCGATTTTCAAATATTGATAGCGTTTAGGAAAATCTGGAGAAATAACAAAAGATCAGAGGATGAACTTGATTTACATGGCACGTTAAATTTACTTTGATAATTTATGTTTACTCTTGAATGTACAGAGATTTCTTGGCTCTCATTGGCCTCTTTAATACTGTATATAAGTTGTTGATGTATTTAAGTTGTTGGTGTATTTAAGTTGTTGGTGTATTTAAGTTGATGATGATTTTCAGGGATTGGATGCATTTTTGTAATACTAATAATGCGGATGATACTAAGTTATTATTTGAAAAGTTCAAATTTACCGGGATGTTAAAGATTGTTGCAAGGCGTACTACCAAGATACTGGAGACTATTATACCGTGATAGGTCTGGCCAACTAAGTGAATAAACATACCATTACCACAGGACTCAAGTAAACAAATATAACATTACCACAGGACTCAAGTAAACAAATATACCATTACCACAGGACTCAAGTAAACAAATATAACATTACCACAGGACTCAAGTAAACAAATATAACATTACCACAGGACTCAAGTAAACAAATATAACATTACCACGGGACTCAAGTAAACAAATATAACATTACCACAGGACTCGAGTAATCAAACATACCATTACCACATAATTTAAATTAAATTAACATAACATTACAACATAAATTAGAATGAACATCGGAAGTTTGTTAAGTCTAGTTTTAAAAGTTTTTTAAAGTAATTTTAAAAATTAACGATTTTCCTTAAAAGTGCTCTCAAAACATTTTTTAAACTTTTAAATAGCTTATAAGGGGTCGTCCATAAAGTAAGTCACGCAATTTTTGACAATTTTTACCCCCTGTCACAAACTGTCAAAAATCTCGGAACTCCCCCCCCC
>MUZC01002195.1:54292-72805 GCA_002072015.1 Radix auricularia
TACTGGATGGTCTCATACTTACTGGACGTCTCATACCTACTGGATGGTCTCATACTTACTGGATGGTCTCATACTTACTGGACGTCTCATACCTACTAGATGGTCTCATACCTACTGGATGGTCTCATACTTACTGGACGTCTCATACCTACTGGATGGTCTCATACTTACTGGATGGTTTCATACTTACTGGACGTCTCATACTTACTGGATGGTCTCATACTTACTGGACGTCTCATACCTACTGGATGGTCTCATACTTACTGGATGGTCTCATACTTACTGGACGTCTCATACCTACTGGATGGTCTCTTACTTACTGGATGGTCTCATACTTACTGGATGGTCGAATACTTACTGGACGTCTCATACCTACTGGATGGTCTCATACTTACTGGACGTCTCATACTTACTGGATGGTCTCATACTTACTGGACGTCTCATACCTACTGGATGGTCTCATACTTACTGGATGGTCTCATTCTTACTGGACGTCTCATACTTACTGGACGTCTCATACCTACTGGATGGTCTCATACTTACTGGATGGTCTCATTCTTACTGGACGTCTCATACTTACTGGATGGTCTCATACTTACTGGATGGTCTCATACTTACTGGACTTTTCATACCTACTGGATGGTCTCATACTTACTGGATGGTCTCATACTTACTGGATGGTCTCATACATACTGGATGGTCTCATACTTACTGGACATCTCATAACTACTGGATGGTCTCATACTTACTGGATGGTGTCATACTTACTGGATGGTCTCATACTTACTGGACGTCTCATACCTACTGGATGGTCTTATTCTTACTGGACGTCTCATACTTACTGGATGGTCTCATACTTACTGGATGGTCTCATACTTACTGGATGGTCTCATACTTACTGGATGGTCTCATACTTACTGGACGTCTCATACCTACTGGATGGTCTCATACTTACTGGACGTCTCATACTTACTGGACGGCCACATACCTACTGGACGGTCTCATAACTACTGGACGGGTCATACCTACTGGACGGTCTCATAACTACTGGACGGTCTCATAACTACTGGACGGTCTCATACCTACTGGACGGCCACATACCTACTGGACGGCCACAAACCTACTGGACGGTCTCATAACTACTGGACTTCTCCTACCTATTTGACGGTCTCCTAATTATTGGACGGTCACTTATCTTCTTGAGGGTTTCCAACCCACTAGACTGTTCTCTACATACATGGTGGTCCTCTACATACATGGCGGTCCCCCACCTACATGGCAATGTCCTATCTACATGGCAATGTCCTTCCTACAGGGCGGTCCCCTACCTACTGTGCGGTCACATTGACTTAAACGTTTTTATTCTTTTGTGAATTAAACGAACGTTGTCCACACTAAACAGGTCGTTAAATTTTGCACTAATTCCCTCTATTGTAACAGCTTTTGTTTCAGTTTAAATTCATTTTACAGTGTCGAAATTTAAGTGTCAATGCCTGTTTCACACGATGAAGCTACTCCACAATTTTGCTGCGTGGCAAAATGTTTGTGTGTTACTTTTGGCTTAAGAATATCGCTAGATTCTATTTGCGCAAGTCGAAACGTAAAATATATGTGGCAATCTTGCTTTAATTATGAAGAGAATCGATTAATGTGTGGTATATATCCTCCTACGAATTCTTCAGCCAAATGGACGAAACTGCCGTATCGTGTGAAAGTGGCTTAAGGCTTCTGTTAAAGTCATTGTGGTTACCACATCTTCATGTTAGTTTGAAAAAGACGAGAAGGTGATACACACGTTTTGTCTCCCTTTGCTGCTCCCAACAACTGATTGGTGCTGATGTAAGTATGTCTTCATTGCCTCTGTTGGACCCAACGGTTTTCTGCTGATGTATGTATGTCTTCAGTACCTCTGTTGGACCCAACTGTTTGCTGTTGATGTAAGTATGTCTTTTATACCTTTGTTGGACCCAACTGTTTGCTGTTGATGTAAGTATGTCTTTTATACCTTTGGTGGACCCAACTGTTTGCTGTTGATGTAAGTGTCTTCATTTCCTCTGTTGGGCCCAACTGATAGCTACTGATGTAAGTATGTCTTCATTTCCTCTGTTGGACCCAACGGTTTTCTGCTGATATATGTATGTCTTCAGTACCTCTGTTGGACCAAACTGTTTGCTGTTGATGTAAGTATGTCTTCATTTCCTCTGTTGGACGTATGTCTTTTATACCTTTGTTGGACCCAACTGTTTGCTGTTGATGTAAGTATGATGTAAGTATGTCTTTTATACCTTTGTTGGACCCAACTGTTTGCTGTTGATGTAAGTATGATTTAAGTATGTCTTTTATACCTTTGTTGGACCCAACTGTTTGCGGTTGATGTAAGCATGTCTTCAGTACCTCTGTTGGACCCACCAACTGTTTGCTACTGATGAAAGTATGTCTTCATTGCCTCTGTTGGACCCAACTGTTTGCTGTTGATGTAAGTATGTCTTTCTGGTTTCTGCTGGACCCAACTACTTAATTGATACTGATGGAGTTAAGTCTTTACACCTCGTGCTCTCGATGTATCTATTAATGTAAACAGGAATCACATCTTGTATCAGGTAGGTCTGCCACAAATTTCCTACTCTAATGTCATAGATGTGTGTGTGTGTGTTTATGTTTATTTCTTCTGTTCCCGTAATTGCACCTGCTAATGTGCCATCTAAAGTTCATAGGACTGTGTGCGCAAATAAAAAAAAAATATTTTTTTAAAAAATGACAGCGTCATTTTCTTGTGTGCATTTAAAAAAAATTTCCCTGCGCAGCAATTCTTTACTGCTGTGCGGTGTCGGTCCGATATCTTCACGACCGCGCAGCCACACAGCTTAAAGGGAACATTGGCACCTACTCTTAACCTCCCACTTTACCCTAGTCCTATTAAACACTCTGGGTGTTGTGTTCTGAAAAGTAATGTTTAAATCAACTCAACAAAGACTTAACGCAGTTTTGTATGTCAAATTTTTAATTATTCCCAGTTAAATATTCAAAAGGCGAGCAGTAGGCTGGCAAGAATAAATTCTTAAATTTTCTCCTAAATTAATAAATTCCAATAAGTTGGTCGCACTTTTCATGATAATGAAATCTATTTGTACATGTTAAAATTCATGATCACATTTCTGTTGACAAGCAAGCTTTTCCAGTGCTCATAACTCCGGCTCTGAAGGTAACACTTGCACGGTGGTCGATAGGCATGCGCAATCGGCTTGTGTACGGATGGTCATGGGCTCAAATCTCCGTGAAGGCAGTGTGTTATTATCGGGGCCAAGGATGCCCCAGAGTCCTGCTAGTTTCGAATAGGAATTTAACAATAGTTAGGGTTAGGTTAAGTTAAGTACCTAACAATAGTTAGGTAAGGTGGAGTCCTAATAGCAATTGCAATGGAACGCTCCGTCAACACCTCTGTTTGGTCTGTGGACGCAATAGTCTTCTGCATAGAACGAGCGGCTGTCTAGATAAGACGAAAATTAAGATATGCTGACTTGAAAAAAGTATTATGAAGATGTAAAGATAAAACATGATTTACATACACTATATGAGATAGAAATATTTATGACCTAAATCTAAGGCTTAACAATCTATATACATTCGGACCTCTCTAAGTGCAACTCAAAGGGGCCACTTACGCAGTTTTCGAGTTAGGGAAATTGCGCAATAGGCGCAAATTAAAATCAAGGAAAATGCTGACATTGAGAGGGGGGAGGGGACGGCCATACCGGCGAGAAGGCTTGACAGGAAAAAGAGATGTCTGATGTTTCATATGAAAGAACTCTGTTTGACATACACAGGCTTGTCCATGGGACATATTTTCTATCCCATCCCATGGCAATTTATGCCTGTCCTATCCCATCCCATCCCATAGGAATCACATGGGAAAAACATTACCATGGACAAGTCTGGACATACCCATACAAGTTTGTTAGTGGAGACACCTCCACCCTTTAACTTCTTCCACAGTTGGATGGGGGATGTATGATTTTTCTTTTTAAAATAAATGTCATAGCATCCAAAAAAAAGACGCAAGCAAATAAGTTTCCCTTCTTCCAGCCGCTCCTATTTCTTGAATTGATCATTTTTGGTACTTGCAAGAGTGGTTCAATCCCTTGTGGAATGCACTAGGATAAGAATTTGCATCCGTTTACGTGCCTATACGGAAGACGTGTTAGAAAATGTTACCCCAGAATAATAACCCCAACGACCGGGAAAATTCGACTAAGGGAGGTAGGAAGCCAAAAATGTTTGAGTTAAGGAGATCTAAATTACGTTAGTCTTATGGACTAGTCCAGGACCTAAAAAGTATTTCAATATTGGGATTTTTTTCTTCTTAGGAAAAGTTCGACTTAGCGAGGTTCAAAGATATATAATTCACCAGAACAAGAACAAGCCATGTGCAAATAAGCATAACGAATGACCTTCGTTGGGGACGACCAATCACAGTTTATGGTTGGTACGCGAAAGTTGTGCATAGAGGACACATCTCGAGACAAACAATGCTTCATGCGTTCACTTACGTGGTTCCTTCACAAAATAACACGTGTTTCGTAGTGTAGTGGATATCAAATCCGTCGAACACGCGGAAAGTCCTGAGTTCAAGTCCTAGCGGAATAAAATGTTTTTAGTTTATAAGCTTTTATTTTTTTTTTAAAGTTTACATTTGTGAACGTTCTTTTCCTCCTTCATTTGCGAACACGACCACAGCTTCGCATGCATTTCACGGAAAAATCGCTTCCTTCACTATTTAACAAATATATCGTTCATGCCACAAAATGCTGTGATCTTGCAAATACCTAACACAATTCTTCCCAATTTTTTTTGTTGGTCATAGTTTCAACAACAATCTCATCATGGGGCGTAGAAAAGATGCCAAACTGACTCCTGTTGCTTTGGCCATACTCCTGACCATGGCAGTCAAATTAATTGCCGCTAATGTGAGTATTTCTTTAGATGGGACCATTGAATTTATTGTATTGACAAGGTAATTTGACCTATATGTTAGTGTGTGGTTCTAAGGTAATTTGACCTACATGTTAGTGTGTGGTTCTAAGGTAATTTGACCTACATGTTAGTGTGTGGTTCTAAGGTAATTTGACCTACATGTTAGTGTTAGGTTCTAAGGTAATTTGACCTACATGTTAGTGTTTGGTTCTAAGGTAATTTGACCTACATGTTAGTGTTTGGTTCTAAGGTAACTTGACCTACATGTTAGTGTTTGGTTCTAAGGTAACTTGACATACACGTTAGACAATTAAATCTATTTATTTTTGACATTTGGTAACATTTCATCTATAAAGTCAATGATTCCCTTAAATGCTTTAAAGAGTCTACTCACAGAGAAACTCCTATAATTCTTTAAGGATGCTTTGACATTTGCTAAAATTGTATGTGGAGACTTCATACTTTTAATCGAAAATTGCAATCCAAGAACGAGAGGGCAAATATTTGGTGATCGAAGGGTTTATGTATCAATGTTATGTAGAAAAACAGTTGAGAAGAAAGTTGTATCCTGCATAAGATATAACTGTTGAAGTTAATTAGAGGATTCAGAAGTTGTATAGAGTTTGGAAAACATACGATTTTTGTACTGGACTTTGAAATTTGGCATTGAAATTATATTACTCAAAATATTTCACATGACATTGTTAGGCTAGGAATATTTTATCTCTAATATTAAAAAAAAAAATTAATCCAGGACAAAACTTCATATTCAAGTGTATTATTAATGAGGCTCGAAGTCACTCTACCAAACATAATTTAATTAAATCGAACGTTGCGTACAACTGTCTTAAGCAGTGCAAGGTTTTAAGGTAGCTTCTTAAAAATAACGTTAATAAAAAATTAATTAAGATAAATGATGAATACACCAAATTTGACTGTTCTTTAGCTATTTGCTTTTGAGTATGACATGACTGACAACTTTGGTACATGAAAGGTTGTGCAATGGGTAAAAACAGAAAACATCAATTTTATTCAAGAAGTGAAAGGCTTGTAAGTTCATTTCTAACACAAAAATGTATAAGTGTCCTTATTAATACTTCCGAAGAAGAGCTATATTTTCTTTTTTTTTAATATATATATATATATATATAAATTATTTTTTTTTTTTGGGGGGGGGGCAAAATTTGGTTTCTGCCCCAGGCGGCACACACCCACGCTACGCCGCTGCTTAGTCCCTATCTGATTCCCAACGTGATTTCCAATCTTAGTATCCATCTAATTCACAACTTGGGCTCAAATCTAAATCACAACCTGACTTCTAAACTGGCTCCAAATCTAAGTTCCAACCTGATCGCCAGTCATAAAGATTACGTCACATTGACGGAGAGCTCAGAGAGTTACGTTAAAATGTTTATTCTATCAGGTCTGTTCGGACCTGACTTGTATACAGAAGGCGTACGAGCCGTTGAATAAAGTCGACGATACAGTTAAACCTTGTGAGGACTTTTACCAATATGCATGTGGCCCCTGGCAGGACTACATCAAACGTACCAGTAACGTGGATGAGGCTTCTGTCGAGTCAATTATGCATGAAGAAACGAGTCTCTTGTTGATACAGGTAAGATGGTCATTGAAAAGGTAAGATGGTCATTGAAGAGGTTAGATCGTCATTGATAAGTTAAGATCGTTATTGAAAGGTAAGATCGTTATTGAAATGTAAGTTGGTCATTGAAAAGGTAAAATGGTCATTGAAAAAGTAAGATGGTCATTGAAAAGGTAAGATGGTCATTGAAAAGGTAAGATGGTCATTGAAAAGGTAAAATGGTCATTGAAAAGATAAGATGGTCATTGAAAAGTTAAGATGGTCATTGAAAAGGTAAAACGGTCAATGAAAAGGTAAGATGGTCATTGAAAAGGTAAAATGGTCAATTAAAAGGTAAAATGGTCAATGAAAAGGTAAGATGGTCATTGAAAAGGTAAAATGGTCAATTAAAAGGTAAGATGGTCATTGAAAAGGTAAGATGTTCATTGAAAAGGTAAGATCGTCATTGAAAAGGTAATATGAAGGTAGAGCTCTGGTGAGCTGATTTGAGATTCAAATTTGAAGGTATTACGAATCAATGTTACTTAGATGCCTTTGATAAATACTCATATTGTTGAGAGGTTTTAGTTAATATGTAAACTATTGTAAACATTGTGTTAGGTCTTCAAAGACTGTAATAATACTTTATTGTGGAAGAGGGGTTAAAAGAAAAAAAAAACTTTTGAAAATTTTTCCAAGACAGTAAAAAATGAATTGAAATGTATATCTTCTACAACTTTCATTGTCTAATAGTTCACATACAGTAGAGTGGTTTATAATTAGTTATTATGTAATGAATTGGCCATTGGGCTATCTTTTCGTATATAAATAAATCAATACTCTATATGTTGTTTCTATCTGTTTATACCGATTGTTTATTGAAGTGTGACGTGTTTATCTTTTGTAAAATGTTTCACTTTGTTTGAGCTCACCATTTAGTTATAAATAAAATATATATAAGTATTCTCGCCGTCTTGGTAATTTCGTTAAACCAAGTCACTCATAATGATGAATTTCAGTAATAAAGTATTTGTAACAGGATTAAACTCAGCAGCTGTATGTATTTAACTGAATGACTTTGAGGCGTAATAATTTTAAAAACCGAATTTAACATAGCGAAACTGTGACAGAGCCAGGTCATTTCAGAGCCAGATTGTGACAGTGCCAGACCGAGACAGGGCCAGGCAATGACAGAGCCCAACAGTTACATAACCATTTCGTAACAGAGCTAGGGCGCAGCAATGTGAAAACGTGACGGAGCCAAATTAATACGGAGCAGACCGTTACAGAGCCATATCGTGTAAAAGTGAGAACGGCCAGAGCAAGACCGTGACAGAGCCAGATCATGACAGAGCCAGACCATGACAAGGCCAGACCATAATAGAGCCAGACCATAATAGAGCCAGACCATAATAGAGCCAGACCATAATAGAGCCAGACCATGACAGAGCCAGACCATGACAAGGCCAGACCATAATAGAGCCAGACCTTAATAGAGCCAGACCATGACAGAGCCAGACCATGATAGAGCCACACCATAATAGAGCAAGACAACAATAGAGCCAGACCATAATAGAGCCAGACCATAATAGAGCCAGACCATAATAGAGCCAGACCATAATAGAGCCAGACCATGACAGAGCCAGACCATGACAAGGCCAGAACATAATAGAGCCAGAACATAATAGAGCCAGACCATGACAGAGCCAGACCATGACAAGGCCAGACCATAATAGAGCCAGACCTTAATAGAGCCAGACCATGACAGAGCCAGACCATGATAGAGCCACACCATAATAGAGCCAGACAATAATAGAGCCAGACCATGACAAGGCCAGACCATAATAGAGCCAGACCATGACAAGGCCAGACGATAATAGAGCCAGACCATAATAGAGCCTGACCATGACAGAGCCAGACCATGACAGAGACAGACCATGACAGAGACAGACCATGACAAGGCCAGACAATAATAGAGCCAGACCATGACAGAGCCAGACCATGATAGAGCCAGACCATGACAGAGCCAGACCATGACAGAGCCAGACCATGACAGAGCGAGACCATAATAGAACCAGACCATGACAGAGCCAGACCATAATAGAGCCAGACCGTTACAGAGCCAGGCCATGACAGAGCCAGACAATAATAGAGCCAGACCATGACAGAGCCAGACCATAATAGAACCAGACAATGACAGAGCCAGACCATAATAGAGCCAGACCGTTACAGAGCCAGACCATGACAGAGCCAGATTCTGACAGCAGGAGGAAGTTACAGAGCCAGACCATGATAGAGCCAGACCATGATAGAGCCAGACCGTGATAGAGCCAGACCGTGATAGAGCCAGACCGTGATAGAGCCAGACCGTAATAGAGCCAGACCATGATAGAGCCAGACCATGATAGAGCCAGACCGTGATAGAGCCAGACCGTGATAGAGCCAGACCATGATAGAGCCAGACCATGATATAGCCAGACCGTGATAGAGCCAGACCGTGATAGAGCCAGACCGTGTGTTGCGTACTGGGTTCTGGATACTCTCTCTATTAAAGACAGACTCTTGTTGAATAGAAGATGTTCTTTATTGAACTATAAATGCACGTAAAATCCTTCCTACAGCCATCGAGACATCACAGTATACAGGCTTACGGGATACAAGTCTTTACAGCGTTCGACATCTCACGGCACAGGCATACAGGCTCTAGTGTTCGATAACACCACCCATCAACACATAGCCCTGGCCGACGTCTATACCCAGACGTTACAAGTCTCTCGTATCCTCTCTCGCTCGTCTCGTACACGTCTGCTTTCGTCTCTCTACACACTACACAAACCCACACTATATATACCCTTGCGCGCACTCTCCGGTCATTGTCTGACCTTTCACCAGTCAGTCTCTGAACACCGTTCAANAAAAAAAAATTTGGCCTTAGTACATGAACAGCATCATATGAATACTATACATACATAATAATCCCTTAATATATTACATCATGGAAAACATACTACTGCCGCTTTAGCCAGCGGAAGCAGTCCTCTAATCGAATTACATAGTTACATAGTCTCAAAAAAATAACTCATTTTAGCCGCAATAACCAACAAAATTTACACATGCGAGGTCTTACATCATTATACATAAGTGATAATCAACTTTTATATCAATAACATATACAATATACTTATCTATATATACACCCGATCTCAACAAATTATAGCTATACAAGCTCGCCCAAAAAAAAAAGAAAAATATATATACAAGATCTCAGGAGGCGAAAAAGAACCCCAAGAACAACATATTACAATTTACAACATTACCAATCAGGCAAAACAACAAAAGACAGTACTTGTCCACCTCCTGGGACCCTTTTACCGAGCAATCACTGCTCTAATAATTTCTTTACCGGGAGCTGTGCTATTGAGATCTCCCATCTCAACACACAGGACAGCAAAATAGGAGGCAGATGTCTCCTTCAAGGACAGGGCAGTCCCAGACAACACACAGGCCAGCAACGAGGCGGTTGCCTCTCTCGTAGACTTTACAGACCACACATCGGACCTGATGACTGTGGCCGACGCTTCGTTGTCCGCAAGAGTTTCCAGAGGTCCACTGACGTAGCCCCCACTGTTGCGTACTGGGTTCTGGATACTCTCTCTATTAAAGACAGACTCTTGTTGAATAGAAGATGTTCTTTATTGAACTATAAATGCACGTAAAATCCTTCCTACAGCCATCGAGACATCACAGTATCCAGGCTTACGGGATACAAGACTTTACAGCGTTCGACATCTCACGGCACAGGCATACAGGCTCTAGTGTTCGATAACACCACCCATCAACACATAGCCCTGGCCGACGTCTATACCCAGACGTTACAAGTCTCTCGTATCCTCTCTCGCTCGTCTCGTACACGTCTGCTTTCGTCTCTCTACACACTACACAAACCCACACTATATATACCCTTGCGCGCACTCTCCGGTCATTGTCTGAACTTTCACCAGTCAGTCTCTGAACACCGTTCAACAATCTCACAACAACTCACAAAACTCATTGCCAACTCATCAACAACCCAGAAACATTCATTGACAGTGATTCTCATACCTTGACACCGTGATAGAGCCAGACCGTGATAGAGCCAGACCGTGATAGAGCCAGACCATGATAGAGCCAGACCATGATAGAGCCAGACCGTGATAGAGCCAGACCATGACAGAGCCAGATTCTGACAGCAGGAGAAAGTGACAGAACCAGACCATAATAGAGCCAGACCATGACAGAGCCAGACCGTGATAGAGCCAGACCATGACAGAACCAGACCATAATAGAGCCAGACCATGACAGAGCCAGACCATGACAGAACCAGACCATAATAGAGCCAGACCATGACAGAACCAGACCATAATAGAGCCAGACCGTGATAGAGCCAGACCATGATAGAGCCAGACCATGATAGAGCAAGACAATAATAGAGCCAGACTATGACAGATTCAGACCGTGACAGATCCAGACCATGATAGATTAAGACAATTATAGAGCCAGAACATGATATAGCCAGACCGTGATAGAGCCAGACCGTGATAGAGCCAGACCGTGATAGAGCCAGACCGTGATAGAGCCAGATCGTGATAGAGCCAGACCGTGATAGAGCCAGACCGTGATAGAGCCAGAACATGATATAGCCAGACCGTGATAGAGCCAGACCGTGATAGAGCCAGACCGTGATAGAGCCAGACCGTGATAGAGCCAGATCGTGATAGAGCCAGACCGTGATAGAGCCAGACCGTGATAGAGCCAGACCGTGATAGAGCCAGACCATGATAATAGAGCCAGACCATGATAGAGCCAGACCGTGATAGAGCCAGACCATGATAGAGCCAGACCATGATAGAGCCAGACCATGATAGAGCAAGACAATAATAGAGCCAGACTATGACAGATTCAGACCGTGACAGATCCAGACCATGATAGAGCCAGACCATAATAGAGCCAGACCATGACAGAACCAGACCATAATAGAGCCAGACCATGACAGAACCAGACCATGATAGAGCCAGACCATGATAGAGCAAGACAATAATAGAGCCAGACTATGACAGATTCAGACCGTGACAGATCCAGACCATGATATATTAAGACAATTATAGAGCCAGACCATGATAGAGGCAGACCATGATAGAACCAGACCATGATAGAACCAGACCATGATAGAGCCAGATTGTTACAGCAGGAGAAAGTGACAGAGTCATTATCTTAGATATACAGACGCTCCTTCTATGCAGAAGATGATTGCGTCCACAGACCATGAGAGATGATCTGTTGGCAAGTGATGCAGCGGTCACAGGCCACGGCTATAGGGGTTCCACGCATTACCCCAGCCGCTTAACTATTGTCTAGTTAGGTACCCATTCGGAGCTGGGTGACTCGGGGACTCCTTCGTGTGGATTCGAACCCGTGACCATCGGTATGACAGTCGAGAGCGCTACCTCTCGACCACCACGTCCCATTGTAACATATCCAGGTCATATTTACAGTAATCTGTTATCCGGGACAAAAACCACATATAATGTTATTTAATTTAGTATAAATTTTGTTTTTAAAAAGTGAGGCAAATCCTTTTTTCCCACTTTTTTTCTTTAGCTTCTTCAAGAGCCAGGAAGTCTCATTAAGGGAAAAGAGTCAACTGCAATCAAAAAGTTAAAAGACTTGTACAAGACTTGTATGGATGAAGACAGATTTGCGCGACATGGAATCAGTAGCTTATTAAAGGTACTTGGTATACTACTTTTACCTCAGTATACTACTTTTACCTCAGTATACTACTTTTACCTCAGTATACTACTTTTAACTCAGTTTACTCCTTTTACCTCAGTATACTACTTTTACCTCAGTATACTACTTTTACCTCAGTATACTACTTTCACCTCAGTATACAACTTTTACATCAGTATTTTACTTTTACCTCAGTTTACTACATTTATCTCAGTTTACTACTTTTACCCCATGTCATTTGATCTGCCCCTATATCAATAATGCTTTCTTATATAATTAGCATGGATTAGCAAACATCTCTTAAGTAAGAATTTTAAACAAAAGAAAAGAAAAGACAAAAAAATCTTATAGTAAAACAATAGTCGGTTAAAAAAAAAAAAAAAAAANAAAAAAATCATGTTAAGCCTGGTCCCTTTTTGGACTCAGGACGTGTTAGCGCATTTTCGTATTATGTATCAGTACTTATGTTAGATATCAGCATTATGTAGTTATCAGTAATTGTGTTTAGATTTTAGACATATTTTTATGAATTTTCTTGTGTAATGAATATACCTGAAAAAAATGTATTTTAAAAGTCATTTCTTTACATTTTAAATTTTTAAATTTTCTCTTTAATCTAACTACAAGTGGTTTGTGGTCACTGAAATAGGACTCATAAATGAAACATTTTAAATTGTAATCAGCTAATCGCCCAAATACTCCATCAATTGTTGTTTGATAGATCGTGGTTGCCAATCTTGTTGAAAGTAGTTGAATGTTGAAGCTTGTTTCGAAAAAGTTTTCAATTTTTGCCCCTGGGCCGCTAAGATCTTGATTGAAGTCACCACAAATGATGACGCAAAACTCTCTAAACTTTTACACATATTCTAATGACGTCAACAAAAAAAAACTAATTCTTTTGCACGCTTTCGCACCACTAACCAATAACTTTAACTCTTCAATGCTTGAAAAACGATGTATTCGACTTCCGGCAATGGCGGCCGTTGCCTACGCCAGTGTTATCTCTCGATTCGCAATGTTTTTTTGGTAGTTTTAACGGGGTTTTTTAACGGATCGAGTAACTGAGTGTTGATGCACAAATGGCAGGTCAGGACATACAAAAAACATATATACATCATGGGTCTAGGACTTATGGTTGCTGAGATCATGGTGATGACAGACGGACGGACAAAACGGGTGCAATAGCGCATTCGACTTCTCGAAAATGCGCTAAAAATATTTCACGAATAGTCACAATTTTTTTAGTTCTTCTAAAGCTTAAATTAATATTTGCTGCCTGAAGTTGTTCCACCTTTCTGTTACTTAAGTTAGATGAAATATTACTTGAATGTGTTGTATTCAAGTGCCAACTCTCAATGGCACATCACTTAGAGTTCATGCTCTATAAGCGGGAGGCATGATTTTTGTTCTTAAGTTTTATTTCTTTTTCCTTAGGTATTATTGCCTATCTGTATGAGTTATAATAATATTAGCCTAATTGTATGATCTATAACATTATTAGCCTAATTGTATGAGCTATGATGTTGTAAAATGCCACATTTTCTTGTAGTAGAACATGTATGAACGTTTTTGTCGGGATTTTATCAACACAATACCAAATCATGATGGGGACTACACGTATTAATACATATATGAAAAAAAATAATAAAAAATAAATCTTCTATATAGAAAAAAAAGCCTTTTTTTAGACATAAAGCAAAACTTCCGTCGACCAATTTACATGTGGCATAATATCCGGATATAGAGTCTACTAGCTATTCAATTAATATATTATTAAGTCGTGCTTTCCTCCTTACACGAACACAAAACATCTCTCTCACCGACCAAAAATCATCCAAGTGATAATTTTAGTTAAATTCTCGACAAAGGCAACTTTTCTTAGATGACGTAGCCGTGTGCCCGCCATCACCGGGCGTGACTCAGCAATTTGTGTCTTCATAGATCTTTCCCGATAAATCATGCCTGTTCCCTTTTCAACAGAACATGAACAACATTGGATCCTGGACAGTTGTGACAGGTGACAGCCTCAATGCCTGGGACGAAAGTTGCTGGGACTTTACACATTATTTACTCAAAATTCAAAGTAAAATAGGACTAGCTTTTGTGTCTGCTTCAGTCGATGCAGACAGAGTTAGCAAGTCAAAACCAGTTTTGAAGGTAATATCAAATCCATAGGATTGGTTCCCAAATGTATGTACTGCATAAATTCCCTTATTACACCTTTACTCAGCATTTTAGCCTTACACTAATATGCATCATCTTTACTTTCACAATAATACACAGCATTTTAACGCGTTGTTATTACCTTGCTTTCGTCGTGTCCACACAATTTCAAATTTTACAATGAAAAATTAAACCACTTCCGATGGTCATAGGCATTTTATCAAAATTTCAGATTGATCGAATGTACCGTAATTGTAAGAATGCATTTTAGTTTATCTATACAGAGCATCAGTATCCGTCTGCTATTGTTGACATCCACGTGCGCCTGAGTTCACCCCGTGACCACATCCCCGTGGTATTAAAACGTTGGGTGGCACTTATGATGTGTTTGGTATAAAAATTTATATTTATAATTTAGAACGCAAAAGAAGAGGTCTATAAGTGAGAGGTCTATAAGTGAGAGGTCTATAAGTGAGAGGTCTATAAGTGAGAGGTCTATAAGTGAGAGGTCTATAAGTGAGAGGTCTATAAGTGAGAGAATGAGTTAACTGCATATGTAAAGCATCATAAGCACAGCCCCACGTTCTTAGTCATACTTGACACTTAGATTTAATATGACTTAAAACGTGGAGCGGGTCGTTATGAGGTTTTAAATATGCAGTTCATTCATTCTCTCACTTATGGATCACTCTTTTGCAGTGGCGTACCAAGAGGGGGCAGTGGGTCAGTCCGCCCCGGGTGGCACACATTTTGAGGGCGGCATTTGTGGCTAGTTTAAAAGTACAACCATTTCCGACAACCGCCATTTATTTGTTTGAAGGGGTAAAACCAAGGTGAAACAAAAATATTCTTATCGAGTCTTAATTAACGGGTCGAACAACAGTCATTTGATTACATATTGGTTGTTATACGCAAACTCTTTAAAAAAAATTAAGATCACTTTTTAAAGAAATCAATTTGTTTGGAAATTCAATCGCAAGAACTATACGTAATCGGTTTTTGAAGACTACACACGAAAACATGTCACAGTTGGGCCGAAAAATATGTGCTATCAATATCGCCACGGCAGTTTTTGCATGGAATTTCCACATGCGCAGAATGATTCGCGAACAAGTACCTATATAGCATGATGGTTCAAACGTTCATAATTGTGTTTTACTTGCAATTAGTAATTTTTGTTACTGTTTCAGTTTATGGAAAAAACGATATGTTAAAACAGAACGCTACTATATCAGCCAAAAAAAATTGTGAAGAGACATGAGTGGTAAAATTTAGAAGATGTGGTTATATCTTTAGAACAAGAAGTGCAACGAGATTTATTGAATAAATTAAAAAAAAAAATAAGAGAATGCTTTGATCATGTGCATAGTCTTGCAAGAAAATAATCGTATATAATATCATATAATACCAAGTAACTTACTAGCGAAGAATTTGCACATGAAAAAATTACTGTTTTGACATTGATAAGGAAAATTTCAATATTGAAAAAAAAAAGGGTATCCCGGTTTTATAGCTGAACCTAAACTACTAGACGAGGGCATTAGGTTAGAAAAAACGAGGGGAAAGACCCTTTTATCCATTAAAATTTACTCAACAGTAAAGATTGGAAAATTAAATTATGTACCCAACAGAAAAATTGTAATTTTGCCAAGAATTTTCTCAACAATTGCTATCAGTGTTGCTAGTTTTGAAAGGAGCTTCTCCAAACTGAAGTGGATACAAAAAATATCTTCGTCCCCTAATGAATGATTTAAGACCATAAAATATTGCAATATTGACCATAGAAGAAGATATTACAAATAATTATAAATTTTAATAGCTTAAAACATGATTTTTCTACTTTGAAAGTAAGTATAGTTAATGTATAAATATGTTTACATACAATGTGTATACAATTTCTTTGTAAAATAAAAAAAATAATTTATCTATAAATACAAAATAAAAGCATACTAATTGGTAATGTGTTTTGAAATATGTATTGCCTCATCGGGGTTGCAGGGGGGGTGGACCCCGGTCACCCAGCTCTGAATGGGTACTTAACTAGAAAATAGTTAGGCGGCTGGGTAATGCGTGGAACCCTTATAGCCGTGGCCTGTGACCGCTACATCACTTGCCAACAGATCATCTGTCAATTATCTTCTGTATAGAAGGAGCGTCTGTATATCTAAGAAGAAGAAGTACCGAGGTTACTCAACACCGGTACCCGAGCGGAGGTTCTATACAATATTATGTTAAAACATGATTAACATATTATGTCCTAACATGGTCCATTTGTCGTTTGCATGAAAACTTTCAACTACCCATAAACACACACACTCTACACACATGCTTTCTTTGAGAAAACCAGCTTTGTTTAAATGATTAAGTATTTTTGTTTCTGTTGTGGAAAGAATCTATGCCACTCTGATTGTGATGAATTTCTGCAATGATATATCAGTTACCTTTTCCTTGAAAGCTCTACCCAGGTGGCCTGATGTTGCCTGCACAACAGTACTTTTACGATCATGCCAGAGACCAATACATTTTTTACGGAGCCAGGACGCTACAGCGTGTGGGTGCTAATCTGACTGTTAACCCGGACAAGATAGGGGAGATATTTGATTTTGAGATGAAATTAATAGAGGTATATACTCTGAGGTTCATAAGAGAAAGACAGAGAGAGAGAGAGAGAGAGAGAGAGAGAGAGAGAGAGAGAGAGAGAGAGAGATAGAAGGAGAGAGAGAGGGAGAGAGAAGGAAAGAGAGATAGAGACAGATACATACTGATGCTAGACATCGAAACTGACACTGGAATCTGCAATGACAATGTACATCTATAATGACACTGGTCATTTATACCGACACTGAGCATCTATACTGACTTTTGTTATCTATACTAACACTGTCCATCTTTACTGACACTGGTCATCTATAATGACACTTGTCATTTATACTGACACTGGGCATCTATACTGACATTGGTCATATATACTGACACTGTCCATCTAAACTGACACTGTAAATCTATCTGACACTGGTCATCTATACTGACACTGGACATCTATACTGACATTTGTCATCTATACTGACACTGTACATCTATACTGACACTTGACATATATACTGACATTGTTCATATATACTGACACTGGTCATCCATGCTAACACTGGTCATCTATACTGACACTGGACATCTATACTGATAATGGACATCTATACTGACACTGTTCATTTATACTGACACTAGACATCTATACTAACACTGTACATCTATACTGACACTGGACATATATCTTGGTACTGGACATCTATACTGACACTGGACATCTATACTGAAAATGGTCATCTATACTGACACTGGACATCTTTACTGACACTGGATATCAATACTGACACTGGATATCAATACTGACACTGGTAATTTATACTGACATTGGTCATCTATACTGACAATGGTCATTTATAATGACATTGGTCATCTATACTGACACTGGTCATCTATAATGAAACTGGTCATTTATACTGACACTGGGCATCTATACTGACACTGTACATCTATTCTGACACTGGTCATTTATTCTGATACTGGACATCTATACTGACATTTGTCATCTATACTGACACTGTACATCTATACTGACACTGAACATCTATCTTGACACTGGACATCTATCTTGGCACTGGACATCTATCTTGACATTGGACATCTATCTTGGAACTGGACATCTATACGACACTGTACATCCATACTGACACTGGACATCCATACTGACACTGGACATCTATTCTGACATTGATCATCTATACTGACACTGGTCATGTATACTGACATTGGTCATCTATACTGGCACTGGAAATCTATTCTGATCATGGACATCTATACTGGCATTGGTCATCAATACTGACACTGTACATCTATACCGACACTGGTAATCTATACTGCCTCTAAACATCTATACTGACACTGGTCATTTATACTGACACTGGGCATCTATACTGACATTTGTCTTATATACTGACACTGTCCATCTATACTGACACTGTAAATCT
>MUZC01002195.1:76377-88941 GCA_002072015.1 Radix auricularia
CATCTATACTGACACTGGTAATCTATACTGAAACTAGACACTTATACTGACACTGTACATCTATACTGACACTGGACTTCTATCCTGGTACTGGACATCTATACTGACACTGGACTTCTATCCTGGTACTGGACATCTATACCGACACTGGACATCTATACAGAAACTAGACACTTTTACTGACACTGTACATCTATCTTGGTACTGGACATCTATACTTATACTGGATATCTTTACTGATAGTTGACATCTATACTGATGCTGGACATCCACACTGACATTGGACATCCACATTGTATTACAGTATTCAGTCTTACAGGATCATTAGGGTATGCTATGTTGTAGCTTCTGTTTGTTTGGATTTTAATTTAGGTCGAAGTCATTTCAAATTTTAAAAATAGAGAAACTATTAACTTGTACGTTTTTAACATTTGTAAAAAAATCACTTCTAATGGACCAAACATATCCTTTTCTGCAGATACTTGGTACTCCACCATACAAAGAGCAAGAAGTAACCCTTGCAGACTTTCAGAAAATTATTGGAAATGTGGTGAGTTCTTTCCCTTGCAGTATTACAGTCTAATTTTAAAAAAATTAAAAAAAATAAAATAAAAAAAATCAATGTTTCCTGGCTTATCTTTTCCATTTCCATGTCATCACATCATCTTTTAGTTTACAATTGTTCCTCGAGTTACGAACTTGCTTCATTTTTCAAACTCGGTTTGTTACTGGAAGTGTTCGTAAACAGAAGCACTCAGCTAAAATATGGAGCAGACTTGCGTTACAGATAAAAGAATCTTTCCAGTCGTTAAACTAGCACAATGTAAAGAATACTTAAATTGAAGGATGAAATTTTAATTTAGTATAAAATGTTACTTTCTATACTTTATGTGTTGCATAAGACAGAAAAAACAAAGAAATAGACTATAAAATAAAATAGAATATGATTTAATCTATCTACCTTAACATAAAAACAATCATCTGAAATTAGCCAGTTTCTTTAGTGTTCTAAAACAATAAATTCTTTCATTTTTTGTAAGTGTTTCTGTTCTACCAACTGGGCGTCTTTCGACCACAAAAAATCAATTACGTATAAAGAAAAGAATTGTCGAATTCTATCCTTAACATTGGTCAATCTCGTTATCATTAATGACATTTATTTTTTGCTAACAGCTTACCTCCCTGTCTTTATACAATAACCCCCCCCCCCGTGTATATAGAAGGAGCTTCTTAACGTGATGAGAGATAAGGTCGACTACTCCTCCATTGCTGTATTCACTTGCTCAACATGGAGTTCCATAACTACATCTGTAATTAACTCTCCACGGAGGCTTTTATGAAGTCTGTACATCGTTGCCTCCCTTTGTTATATACGCGATCTTTTGTCTGAACGTTATCCTCGCTCACTTCCTCTCGTTCTCCCCTTTGTTCTTAGCCCGTTCGTAATCGAAAATGAACAAGGTTAAATATCTACCACGCTGCCAAGGTAAATAAAACTGTCCACCTCCTCGAGAGCTTCTCCTTCAAACATGATGGGTGATATACTGGGGGCATTAACCTTGGCGATTTTACTCTTCGCTTTGTGTATATTTTGAAACTAAATAGAGACTATAGATTTGCCCCCCCCCCTTGCCCCACCTCACTACGCAAGTAACTGGCTGCACTTTGTGACCAATATTTATAATTAACTGATTGCACTTAATGACTCATAAATTTATAACTAACTGAAAGCACTTTATGACACACCTATTTATAGCTGACTAAAAAAACAAATTACACAGACTATTTGTGTAAGGAAACAATAAATTAAAGCTTTATTATCAACTAATACAAATAATGGTAGACGTTTCGGCTCATGCCTTCATCAGTACAAAAACAATTACATGTACTTACATATATATTAAAATTAAAACATATTAAAGTCTATGTGATAAAATGAAAAGAAATGAAAGACAAAAATAAACACGGACATAGAATATAAGAAAAAGGAGGAAGTTGAAGTATCTAAAGTAACAGTGAAAACCACAACGGGAAAACGATTTTGCAGTCATGTAAAATTGTGGATTTGGTTAATTCCATATGGAGCCAACGTACCAAATCGTTTTATGAGTCTATTTTCCATGTGGACTCTATCATGGGTATTGGTTGCATATAAAATACCAGTAACTACAATATCCAAAATGCCATCGTGGTCAACACTGTTAAAATGTTTAGACACAGGACACTGAGCCTGTTTATTTATATTGTACAGGTGTTCTCTAAACCGATCTCCAAGACGACGACCTGTCTCACCCACATAAATTTTTTTACATCTCTTGCAAATAATTGCATAAATCACGTTGCGACTGGTGCAAGTGAATCCATCTTTTATTGAGAATTGTTCAAGAGGGAAAGAAATTTTGTTAATTTCAACCACATATGGACAAGTATTGCAACGGTTACGGTTGCAACCTTTTGTTCCAATATGTGCTTTCATTGTGGGAAGGTGACTTCTTACAAGTATGTCTCTGAGGCTTTTATCTCTCCGGAAAGCAAAAAGAGGAGGTTTTTTGAAGACCTGCTGAGTTAGAGGGTCAGCCATAAGGATTGATCGGTTTTTGAGAATCACCTGGCGGGCCTTAAAATTATGGGGATGGAAAGTTAAAACAAATTTGCATCTATCACATTGATCGTGAACAGATGATGTAAATGTGTCCTGTCTGGTCATGCCTTTAATTCTATTGACAGCTGATGTTAAGATTGTTTCCGGGTATGACCTCCTTCTAAAAAAGTCCAGCATCTCATCACTTCTTTCCAAGAAGTCTGCCTCATCACTGCAGAGTCTTTTAAGTCTTAGTAGTTGTGAAAATGGGATAGAGTTCCTACACGATTGAGGATGGGACGATGTATATAGAAGGAAACTATGGCTGTCTGTAGGCTTGTAAAAGATNAAATTTATGTGGGTGAGACAGGTCGTCGTCTTGGAGATCGGTTTAGAGAACACCTGTACAATATAAATAAACAGGCTCAGTGTCCTGTGTCTAAACATTTTAACAGTGTTGACCACGATGGCATTTTGGATATTGTAGTTACTGGTATTTTATATGCAACCAATACCCATGATAGAGTCCACATGGAAAATAGACTCATAAAACGATTTGGTACGTTGGCTCCATATGGAATTAACCAAATCCACAATTTTACATGACTGCAAAATCGTTTTCCCGTTGTGGTTTTCACTGTTACTTTAGATACTTCAACTTCCTCCTTTTTCTTATATTCTATGTCCGTGTTTATTTTTGTCTTTCATTTCTTTTCATTTTATCACATAGACTTTAATATGTTTTAATTTTAATATATATGTAAGTACATGTAATTGTTTTTGTACTGATGAAGGCATGAGCCGAAACGTCTACCATTATTTGTATTAGTTGATAATAAAGCTTTAATTTATTGTTTCCTTACACAAATAGTCTGTGTAATTTGTTTTTTTAATAAAAAAGCTTTATGCAGTCCTATTCTGTATTATAGCTGACTGCACGTGATGACATATCTATTTATAGCTGACTGCCCTTGATGACACCTCTATTTATAGCTCACTGCACTTGATGACACACCTATTTATAGTCGATTGCACTTGATGACACACCTATTTATAGCTGACTGCACTTGATGACACACCTATTTATAGCTGACTGCCCTTGAGGGATCACACCTATTTATAGCTGACTGCACTTGATGACATATCTATTTATAGCCAACTGCACTTGATGACATACCTATTTTTAGCCGACTACACTTGATGACACACCTATTTATAGCCGACTACACTTGATGACATATCTATTTATAGCCAACTACACTTGATGACACACCTATTTATAGCCGATTACACTTGATGACATATCTATTTATAGCTGACTGCCCTTGATGACACATCTATTTATAGCCGACTGCCCTTGATGACACACCTATTTATAGCCGACTGCACTTGATGACATATCTATTTATAGCTGACTGCACTTGATGACATATCTATTTATAGCTGACTGCACTTGATGACATATCTATTTATAGCCGACTGCACTTGATGACACACCTATTTATAGCCGACTGCACTTGATGACATATCTATTTATAGCTGACTGCCCTTGATGACACATCTATTTATAGCCGACTGCCCTTGATGACACACCTATTTATAGCCGACTGCACTTGATGACATATCTATTTATAGCTGACTGCCCTTGATGACATATCTATTTATAGCTGACTGCACTTGATGACACACCTATTTATAGCCGACTGCACTTGATGACACACCTATTTATAGCTGACTGCCCTTGATGACACACCTATTTATAGCCGACTGCACTTGATGACATATCTATTTATAACTGACTACACTTGATGACATATCTATTTATAACTGACTGCACTTGATGACACACCTATTTATAGCCGACTGCACTTGATGACATATCTATTTATAACTGACTACACTTGAGGGCTCACACGTATTTATAGTTAACTTCATACGTTGAATGACTCCCATACTCATAATTAACTGTCGAGATGATTCTGAATGTCTTTTTTAAAATCAAGTTTTAGCCCACATTGCTATTAGATCGATTGGGGGAGAGTCTAGGATTTTTCCAGGATTACTACATCGTTTATTTTATAGACCACTTTGTGGGAGTAGGAAGTGAGAAAATCTTTTGTAAATTACCAGTAACCCAGCCAGGGATTAAATCTAACGCTTCTGTTCGAGACCGAATTTTAAGCTAATGTTTTACAAGCACGTAATCAGATTTTATTGAAAAAAATGATTAAAATAAAATCTTTTCATTGACAGCTTAATATTGAAAAATACCTGTCTGAACTACTAGGAAAGCCATTAGGATCAAAGACGACGGACAAGTTCATTTTGTACAACCCAGAATATTTCCTGAGGATAGGAGACCTGATTCATGGGACTAAACCAGAGTAATAAAAAATAAAATTATAGTTGTACCATCGTTAGTCTGTTAACTGTTAGTATAAATGACTGGGTATTATAGTTGTACAGTACTTAGTCTATTAGTATGAATGACTGGGTATTATAGTTGTACAGTACTTAGTTTATTAGTGTGAATGAGTGGGTATTTTAGTTGTACAGTACTTAGTCTATTAGTATGAATGACTGGGTATTATAGTTGTACAGTACTTAGTCTATTAGTATGAATGACTGGGTATTATAGTTATACCAACCTGAGTCTATTAGTATGAATGACTGGGTATTATAGTTTTACCATCCTTAGTCTATTAGTATTGGGAGCTGGGTGTTAAAGCTTTACCTTCCTTAGTCTATTAGTGTGGATGTTGTTTAGCCTTCTCGTCTATTAGGGACATCCGCCGATTATCGTCGGCGTCTGCACTTCATCACAGTCTTACGCAACCTACAAGAGACCTCCAGGCATCTCTATCGTGGGCCATTTTCTCCAGGATCTTCCAGTCTTGTCCAATTCTCTAGATGTCTGCCTCCAATTCTACCACGTTGCCAACATAAACAAAAGTGTCAACCTCCTCAAGGGCTTCTCCTTCAAGCATGATGGGTGATGTACTAGTGGCATTAACCTTGAGGATTTTACTTTTCCCTTTGTGCATGTTGAGACCTATGCTAGCAGAAGTGGCTGCGACAATGTTTGTTTTCACCTGCATCTGTTGTTGGGTTTGTGCACGAAGGGCAAGGTCATCAGCAAAGTCGAGATCATCAAGTTGATCCCACAACGTCCATTGGATTCCATTCCTTTTCTGCTGTTTAGAGGTTTTCATCCCCCAGTCAATGGCTAACAGGAATAGAATGGGTGACAAAAAGCAACCTTGTGTCCCACCAGTCTTCACCTGGAAAGCATCTGTCACCTGCTGACCATCGACAACTCGGCAGTTTATCCTTTCGTACATATTTCTGATTATATCAGTAATCTTTTGTGCCCCCCATAATGCCTTAGCAATCTCCACAGGGTTTGCTTGTCCACACTGTCGAAGGCTTTTTCATAGTCAACAAAGTTGACTAAGAGTGGTGAGTTCCATTCTATTGAGTGCTCTAGAATGATGCGTAGTCTCAGTCTGATCAGGGCCGGATGTGTGGGTGCGAAAACCAGCTTGTTGGTCCCGAATCGTTTCTCATTCTGTTAAGTAGTACACGGTTGAAAACCGTTTCCTGGAATGGACAGCAGGGTGATCCCTCTGTAGTTTGAGGAGGAGCTTACATCTCCCTTCTTTGGGATCTTCTTATGGTATCTCTCTTTCCAGTCGGAAGGAACTTGCTCCTCTTCCCATATCTTCATAAACAGAGGGTGTAGATTTCCACAGTAGTTTTCAAGTCCACATTCAGAGCCTCTGCTAAGATGCCATCAGATACCGAAGCCTTTCCATTTCTGAGTGGTTTAATGGTCCTGCTAATCTATTCTTTGGTGAGACTCTCACAGTCAATTTGCAGGTCATTATCAGCTGGTTGGAAATCTGGTAGATTCCTTGGTTCTCGCCTGTTTAAGAGCTCTTCAAAATGCTCCTTCATCTCCCTCTCTGCTGCACATCACTTGCTATGTTGTTTCCCATTTTATCCTTCCCTGGTCTATTTACCTTTCTAATTTACCAGACATCATTTTAATGGTATCAGACAGTTCTCTCATGTTCACATAGTAAACTGCATCTTCTGCTTCTTTAGCAAGTTTGTCAACAAATTCTTTCTTATACATATTGATGCTTCTCTTAACTTCTTTATTTGCATCCGAATAAACTTTCTGGGACTTGCATTTTTTGCACTCGTGTGCGGCTGTTATTTATTTCTGAATTATTTCTTTTCCTTTCTTCTATTTTACTCAGTGTACCTGCTGTTATCCATTCTTTGTTTGACCGTTTCCTGTTTCCTAGCACTTCTTGGCATGTTGACTGGACTGTTTCTTTCACGCTTTGCCACTTTCCTTCGGTGGTCTCCTCTTCGAGTATTTCGCGAGGGCTTGGAACTTATTGGATATTGAGATCTTGAATTCTTCATTTTTGGCTTGGTCTTTAAGGAGGGAGGTATTATACCGAGACCTACATGCTGGTTGCTCGGTATAATGTCTCTTTAGTTTTAATTTTATCCTGGCCACAAGAAGATTGTGATCTGAGGCAACATCAGCTCCCATCTTTACACGTACATATTGAAGAGATCGCCTGAATTTTTTTACAAATGCATACGAAGTCATGCCATCAGCAGTCAATGCACTCTACAGCGACAGATACGTCTCTACAGAAGCGAGAAAGCGTCTTTAAAATATTATGTAGTCATACTAGTGAACTCTCCCTGAGGACTTAAACACATTCTGTAGTCTTACTAGTGAATTCTCTCTAACGTCTTTAACACCTCCAGTAGTCTTACTTGTGAACTCACTCCCACGTCTTTAACACATCCAGTAGTCTAACTAGTGAACTCTTATTTTCCTGCCCACATTTTAGTCCCTCGCCTCGCTATTCAACCAAGTGAATAAAACGACATGTCACAATCATATATCAGTATGGCTGCCATCTTAACAATATAAACGTAAGAACGGCCTATAAAACCGAAAGTAATGCTGCTATAAAAAATTGTATACAGATTTATGTTTAAATATGAGTTTATTCTCTGTCAGGGTTCTAGCTAACTACATGATGTGGAACTTTCTTAAAGGAGTTTTACCGTTTCTCGCTAAAGTTTTCAATCCCTTCGATCAAATAGAAGAGCCAAGGTCTTCAAAATGTTTAAAGATTGCTTACGAAGTCATGCCATCAGCAGTCAGTGCACTCTACGGCGACAGATACATCTCTTCAGATGCGAGAAATGAGGTGAGTCTCTATCTTATCTGTTCAGACGCTCCGTCTATTCAAAAGATATTTGAGTCCACAGACCATAAAGGATGATCTGTTGGCAAGTGATGCAGCGTTCACAGGCCACGGATATGAGAGTTCCAAGCATTACCCTGACTAGTATTGGGTACCAATTCGGAGCTGGGTGACTCAGGGATGCCCAAGGCCACGGGAACAAATCCTTGCTTCACATGAATTCGAACCCGTGACCATCGGTACGCCAGACGAGCGCGCTGCCCCTCGACCGTGTCAATCAAAACCACCATCACAAGTTGGGTTTGGTGGACAAGTGGTGTTAGGTTCAGTAAGTTGAGTGTCAATCAAAACCACCATTACAAGTTGGGTTTGGTGGACAAGTGGTGTTAGGTTCAGTAAAAATATTTTTCATATCCTTAAAAAAATTTAATAGAACTTCATCATCAATTTACATAATTTGTTATGATGTCGGTCCGTTCGTAGCGCTACTCATTTCAGAAAGTAGTGAACAGCTTTAAAAAAAAAGCCTTGATGAAAAAATTAATGTACCACAAAGAACTCTTCTCCGACGGCCGCATAAAATTGTTTAGTATTGAAATAAATGAATAAATAAAAATAAATAATATAAATGACATTATTTATTTCTTAAGATGTGTACTATTTTTCAAAATTAATAAGGATTGCAGGCGATCTATATTTATTTTGAAAACATCTGTCACTATTGATAAGTAATACACTTGTTGCAAACAAATAAGAAAAAAAAATCACGCAGTGATTTAACGTGATTAAATAATAATTTTTCTAAAGTTCAGTTTCAATTACGATGACGTTTTTTTTTACCAATGAGCATGAATCTGATAATTTTGAAATTTCTATATTATCACGTGGTAGATCTCTCACATGCTGGACACAGCGAAGCAAAGATTAAAAGAGCGTAATGGCTGGCCGTACTGGCTTGATCGAGGCACTAAAGCCATCTTAAATGAAGAGTTTGAATCCATTGTTCTGCACGTTGGATACGATGACTCGATCATGGATTCTTTAAAGCTGGATGATATGTACCGAGAGCTGAACATCGATTCTCACGACTTTACCAACAATTACTTTCATATCGGTTCCTATAAACTCGAGCAGCTATCACAGGCTTTGGACAAGGAGTTTACGACGGACATGTAACGTTATTCTAAATGTTTCATTGTTGTATTAATTTTATTTCAACCCCTTTCTCCCAATGCTGTGGTCATTCTGATTAGCTTAGTAATTAACTAGACCCCTATTTTCGCATCTATCCAATCAATGATATGGTGTAGCCTACTCTAACCAATGATAGAAGCAGATCGTTCTAGCCAACAAATGACGTTGCCTATCACTATCGTGACCGTTGAATGATGCTAATACTTTCCCCATCTCCACTCAGATGGAAAGAAAATCCTTACGTCGTCTCAAGACCAAGAGATCAAATGGACAAAAATATCGTGTTGCAGGCGGGACTTTTTAGACCACCTCTGTATGACTTGAAATTAAACAGGTAGCTAAAAAATTCTTGTCTTCATCTGGCTTCTTCAAACGGGTAGCGGAGAGCGGGGAGATGTTATGTGTTTTATCTAGTACATAGATGCGGCTCGCGGCGGAGCATACACCTCAGAGTTGCTCATAAATCGTGCAAAGAAATTAGGAGTGGGGGACAGACAAAAACTACATCACGAAGAAATCAGAACAACGTGAATATACCGTGAATATATATATATATATGAGATTTAAAAATATGTTCACAAGTTTTTTGAAAAAAGCCTTCTTTAAAAAGAAATGCATATATTTAAAAAGAACAGGAAATATATAAATACCTAGTTTGACTTTTAGGGCAAATGTATTTTTTAAATGTCGTAAATAGATTTCTTTGTTTGTATGGGAGATTATAATAAATTCAATTAAATTCATAAATTAAGGAAAGGTTCTGCTTACTTTTCTGTTTTATCGAAAATAGAAAATATATCATTTCTAAACAAAGATAGGAAATTGAGCTTTGAGAAGAAGTATATTTTTTATTTTAATGATCTATTCGTTGTTTTCCAGCTACTGCAAGGGAATAAAACAAGAACAAAATATATAACTTTAATATAGTAAATATCATTAACATAACAGTTAAGCATTTTTAAAATGTATTTGCTACCTAATAGATCAGTCAGTAATGCACTCAATCTTAATCTTCAGAGGTTACAAATATGGGACCATCGGATCACTTGCAGCCCTCAAGATCCTTCATTTGCTTGATGACATCAGTGCACAGCCAACTTCTCGTTGGTCCGATTATGCCAAAACGATGTACAAAGAGATGTCTGAATGTTTTATTAAACAGTACAACGCAAGCACTGTTCAGAATACAACTCTTAGTGTAAGTCTTAAACATTTCAGAATACAAGTGTAAGTCTTAAACATTTCAGAATACAAGTGTAAGTCTTAAACATTTCAGAATATATGTGTAAGGGGCCGCCATAAATGACGTCATGAAATTTTGGCCGATTTTTCACCCCATCCGCCCTTTTCAAGCGTCGTCACAAAAAGTTAGACCCCTCTCCAATATTACGTCACAAAACTTGAAACCCACTCCCCAACCCACTAAAAAACAACTAAAAACAACACCCTTTTCTATTTGATAATAACTTTGTTTCAAGTCACTTGTTTTGTCATTTAAGTATTTGTTTAGTGTAGATCTGCATTGTAATATCGTAACATGCGCGAAGATATGTAAAACGTCAATAAATAACTTCTACGCCAGTGCTTTTCAAACGTTTTCGTATTTGACGATCGGCAGGAAATTGTCCATGTCACCAGGTACCGATGTATTCTTTTCACGTTTTGACGTGATTTTCCTTGTACTGATCTCATAGCAAAATGAACCCCTACATGGCCTAAGCCTAAAGCCCTATAAGATTAAGCATGAATTCGGCTTGTTTTATAAATTATTTATTTGTACAAATTTGTTTAGTTGCTAAGACATAGCAAAACAGCCAACGAACAAGAACAAATGCAGCGGTAATGTCAAAAAACATTTGACTTGATTAACCTTCAGGCTCGCCAGTGAGACTATTGATATTACAAGGATCATTTCATTGTTGATAGACGTAAAATATATAGATACAGGACGATTCCTCAAATTGATTTTGATATTATAGTGACAGTTTTACTGCCAAGTATATGCTCGTCAAAGGCATTTAATCTAAAATTACCACATCGATATCAAATCTCATGTTTTCTAAAAAAATTATTAGGTATGCGCTGGAAGAGGAATATGGCGAGTACTGTACGAACCCCACATGGGTACAGGAAAGTAGGGTGTCATCTTTTGAGTTGAAATGTACAGTAAATCCTGCTAGTTGAAGACTGAAAAATACTATGACATTAATAAGATATCCAATATTATAAATTTTTACTCCAACGCACCCGAGATTTTATTGTTTTTTTTGTTTTTTTTTTGGTTTTACTTTTTTTTTCTATCCCCCCCCCCCCCCACGATTTCATGTACGCCACATAAGAGTTGTAAATAGAATGTCACGAATGGACAAATCGCGGAGTTTATAAACTAGTGAAAAATACATTGCTACCGCTATTGCGTGGTTTCACCGAGTACACTTTTTCATTTGGGGTAAAATGGGGAACTCTTGGGGGTAATGCTAAATCATTGTGGACATATAAAACCTGATAGAATCCGCTCCTCTTGGGGTAACAATAATATTAACATAAACTTTTTATAATTTTTATTTGTAGGTGTCCTGAATCCACCCTACTTTCATTTATATTGACACGAGTGACTTTAATCTTAATCCACATGACTTGACTTATCAAGTATCCTACCTGTGACATTTAAAATTAATCCCTTAATACGGCTCAGACACCACAAGTTGATATAAAGGATTTAAAAACTGAGCTAAATAGAAAGGTTATTTTGTGCTTACTGGAATTGCGATGTCAAGAATTGCATTCAATTAAGATAATGAATACTTTGACTAATTTTAAATGGGCACATTTTGATTATTAGTTATATCTAGAATGGACAGAGGTGTTAGGGGGTTAGATCAAAAACCAATCAAATAATTATTTCAACCTTAAAACTTTTATAATTTTATCAAAATGGATATTGCGTGTTGATTTGACTTAAGAAATCTTCACATAATCCTATTCAGATAATTTTTAAGACACTTAGACTTGTCATGCCTCTAAAATCCACCAGTTGAATTTTCGGGAGGGAGGGGGCCTACGAAGCTCCCCCCAAACCCCAGTCATGTGGGAAAGACCTCGAGCCCTGGGGTGGGGGGGTGAACACACAAATAAACTTATTTATATTGGGGTTTAACTGACGAAATAGTACGCCGACTCCTGCCGTAAGAGACCCAAACAGAGCAGCGGTCCATCATAAATAATACTTTGATCTCAATATCAAACGCAACAGGGTAATAATTTCATACGTTCTCTTGTGGTTTCACGGTCTTAAGGATTATAATTAGATTTAATTGCCATTTCTTGATAACTTCCGCCTACCAGCGTCTGATGGCCTACCGACCTGCACTTGGAGAAGCATTGATGTTTTTTAAAAAATATTTTAAATTCTTTAAAAAAAGGTTGTTTAGTCAATTGTAAGCCACCAAATAGTTAAGTGGAAGTTTTAAGTTTTATTTAAAGTTAACCTTTTGATGTGACGTCAAATTTCTTCAGCACCCCCTCCCCCTCGTCACACATTTCATA
>MUZC01002195.1:98666-113306 GCA_002072015.1 Radix auricularia
GGTTCAAATGACATTTGATTAGTTATTCCATATAAGGAAAAATAGAATTTAATTCTACTATAATTAAGTAGAATTGAGTACTATAATTAATGAAATATTAAATTGTCATGTGAATCAAGTATGCATGCAAAATTTCATCAAAATTGGATGATCAGAAGTGGTTCAAAAAAGGAATTCAATTTTTGCCCCGGAAAGACAAACATCCAGACAAGAAAGCAAACTAAGAAAAACGTGGTAATAACACCTTCTCAATATGTTTGTCTTCAGTTTATTTTAAAACGTAAGATCGACTGTATGGAACAATCATTAAAACAACAACAAAACGGAAAAACTTACAGAATCACTTAATTTTTCATGAATAAAAATAACCCGTAAAAAAGAAAGTTTTGACTATAAATACAGTAAATGTGAGACAGAACTAAAGGTTTTCATGATGTTCGAACATTTACAGACTGAACGTGAATGAACGCCATGTGCTGTAAAACGGGGTCGGGTCGGAATGGAGTGTGGTCACCGATGGTTGGACTGAACTCCAGCAAGCACGTGGATGTCAAAAACAGACGTCTACCATGCATTTATATTGAGATAAACTAAATGTGCATTAATTTTATTACGGTAAATTCGATAATTTCTGAAATTTTAATACAATGCGACACAAGTCTATGTGCAAAATTTCAGCTCGTCAGCATCACGGCAAAAGGGTCATTTTTTACTTTTGTTTTTCCGCCGTACTGACGAAGAGACGACTGTGATGTTCATATAAGGGGTTTAATTTTTAAAAACCCCTTAAAGACAAAGGTTTCGACTATAACTCTCTTATACATGGGAGAGACTTGACAGAACTACAAGTATTGATTATATTCAAAACAATATTAGCCTCGCGACAAACATTTACAGGCTGAATGTGACTGAACTCCCTTTACTGTAAAACTGAGATGGGTGGGGTTGGGGGTGTGGTCACCGATGTTATGACTCAACTCCAGCAAACACGTGGATGTCAACAACAACAGACGGCTACCAAACTGGTATATGGAGATAAACTAAAAATGCATTAATTTAATTACTGTACATTCGATCGATCTTAAATTTTGATACAATGCATTGTTACGTGACACAAGTCTATGTGCAAATTTTTAACTAGATAGCATTACGGGTAATTTTCGACTTAAGCTTTTCCGCCTGATGGATAGAGAGACAGCAGTGAAGTTAATATAAAGGATTTAAAAATGAGAGGGTGATGACGCGGGGTGAGGAAAAGGTCGCTAGCTTAAAATTTTGATAAAAATGAGCATGCG
Organism: Radix auricularia; assembly: GCA_002072015.1. Classification (NCBI taxonomy): domain Eukaryota; kingdom Metazoa; phylum Mollusca; class Gastropoda; family Lymnaeidae; genus Radix; species Radix auricularia. Next base: position 99,962 of record MUZC01002195.1, read on the forward strand.
CACTCACGACCTGATGACAGTCATAACAGAACTTATGAACGGGGCTATTTGATAACGGTGAATCAGGTTACAGATAAAATGGAAAACTAATTGGAGTATGTCTTTTCACCCACAAAAGTTTCAACTGTTAAGAGTAATAACGAAAAAGAAACAATGAAACTAAAAAAATTTGAATTATAAAGAGTTAGTTTTACAGATGAAATAAGAATGTAAAATTAAAAAGCTACCTCACTTTGGTGGACTTGCACTAAATATCCTACATGTGGAAGAAGTCACCAGTCCCAAGAATGGGCCCTTCCTTTGGCCTCCCGGAAGACCCTCCAGCTATCAAACCCCTCCCCCAAGGGGACGTAGCAGCTGAGACCCCCCACCTCCAAAAGGTCGCATCTGGAGCGGCCGCCTGGTCCTCCAGGACACGAGGTCAAAAATACCTCCCACTAAAAGTGACCTCACAAGGAGGGGAGGAATTAGCTCTACTTCGTCTCGCTACAACTTCGGCGCCATCCCGGTGTAACAGGCCAGATTAAACCCCTGACCAGAATATACCCGGGTATAATCTGGCATAGGCCAGAATATACCCCCGGGGTTAAACTGGCCTATGCCAGAATATACCCCCTCAGGCCAGAATATACCCCTTTGACAACATGGGGATATATAGTAAAAAATTGATGAATGACTTTTTAGACTTTCTCTTCATTTTTTTAAAGCTCTTTCAGAGAAATTAAACTCTTTTCTTAAGTAGCAAAATTGTTTTAAGTAAAATAAAATAATAATTTATACAATATTTTACTATGAATGAAAGGAGCACGACCTTTTATCTGAAAATGATGATGTCGTCTCGTTTTTAAAATATGAAATCTTATTTTATTTCAAAGATTCAAGATAAAAAGTCACAAGTTTATGCAGATATATATATATATGGAATCAGAGGGTTTTTTTTTTTTATTATTATTATTATTATTTTTTTTTTAATTTTAAGTTGTTATTTTTATTTAACATTAACTCAATAAAGCACGACATGATTATTTCAAAACGATAATTTAAGAGTGGTTGTATGCGTTACTATTTAAGCACTTGCGAACACTTTGGATTTCTTACCCATATCTTATCATTTACAGAGGCTCCTTGAATATTATTACGTCCTACGCTTATCATTGTTTTATGTCTAGTCTTGCATGTTCATTAGAGTTTTAAATTTTGATATCTTATATTATCTTATCTTAGATATACAGACGCTCCTTCTATGCAGAAGATAATTGCGTCCACAGACCATGAGAGATGATCTGTTGGCAAGTGATGCAGCGGTCACAGGCCACGGCTATAGGGGTTCCACGCATTACCCCAGCCGCCTAACTATTGTCTAGTTAGGTACCCATTCAGAGCTGGGTGACTCGGGGACTCCTCAGGCCCCGGGAACAAATCCTCGCCTTCGCGTGAATTCGAACTCGTGACCATCGGTATGACAGTCGAGCGCGCTACCTCTCGACCACCACGTGATAGCGTTGATTTTCCTTGCTTCCTCAGGCAACCCATTCCACATTTTGATTCAATTAGTCATGGAGTTGTCATGTAATACCAGTGTTCATGTGTAGAATTACTTTATCTCTGAGGAGGATGTGGTTGTCCTCTGTTCATGTCAGAATATAGCTTATGGCACTGAAGTAGTCAATCTTCCCAAGAGTTTGGCTATGACGCTTTCTTCTTGAAATTTTAGTGGGTTAAAAGTCCTAATCTGGATTTGTTTGGAGACAGATTATATCACAAAGATGTCCGGGTATAGTCTGGTCGGGGGGTTAATCTGGCCTGTTACACCGGCAAAGCACACGAGTCTCCATGTTTAGGACTGCCGCGGAGCGGGGGACTTGCATTAGAATATAATTAGAACATTCATATAATAGCGGCCAGATTTATGACTGTAGCATATTCTACATTAACAACAGTAACACCATAAGTTAAATCATTAAACCTTGAAACACTCTCGGATAAAAGAACAAAGAGCAAAGTAGTCATAAAACATACGGTAATTATTAACTTGGAAAGATGCTCAATAACATGAGCTGCAAATAAAACCTGTTCAGGGCAGGTGAAATTATTTTAATATACTGATCGACTTAACGTTATTGGTTTATGACTAATCTAAACTAATAAAAGGATACATATCTCACTCACTGACTGACTCACTCACTCATCACAAGTTCTCCAACTTCCGGTGCATGTAAAAGCATGAAACTTAGGAAAATTGTTGAATAAACTCCCACAATTGCAACAAATGAAGAACATTTAAATTTCTCCTCAATGGGGCTAGGGGCCAAATTGAAATTTTTACGAGCTATATAATTTTTTTTATTAAACTGTGGATACTGTGTAAATAGATTGATCTCGGCTAAATTTGATACAAATTTGAAGGCAATTATTAAACACTAAAGGGCATTGAGTTATAATTTCTATTCCTTTGGAGCCGGGGACTTTTATTCTCTTTCTTAAGCGTTTAAGACCCCGGAGATATATTTAAATAAAGTAGTTCAAGATAATGTCAAGGAATTTAAATTTTGTTAAAAGTTAATTAAATAAAAACAATGTTTAATTTTTTAATATAATTTTACTTATAAAAACATCTTATTTTAAAGTTTACACTTTAGAAATCTTTTTTTAATGGTCTGTGGGCGCAATAATAGAAGGAGCGTCTGTATAGATAAGACAAGAAGACAAGACACGAACTCTCTATCAGAAGGAGTTGCTGTTCAAAGCTTGAAAAGACAGGCAGGAATATTCTAATACATGAACGCTATTTGTCCCAAGGGAAATTGCGTTAAAAATATAAACTCTACAAATTATACATGACTGGTATAGACATATTCTTCAACAAATTGATCCTTCTTGATTCGCCTATCACAAACTCGTCAAACTTGTTGTCAAAATTAATATTCTCAAGTGGTCCTCTTTCAATGCTAAGGAGTCCAAGATCACTCAGACGATCTTGATCTATTGAAGCACGTAATTAAGACAAAATAAGCTTCAGTTTGCTGAAGGACCGCTAACGACTAACATTTGAATACGCATCTGTTGGAAGTATTTGCAGTGAAATGCAAAGTTTCGGAAATATATTATCTCCGTATGAAACTACAAAACCAAAAGATCCAATAGAGTTTCCGGTAGAACTTCAATCTGGTTACTGAGCCAAATTTTGGAGTCTCAGACTTCTGTGCACAATTCGTGACCTTTGACGTCAGTATCGCAGAAATTTCCAAAATCTAAGCAATTTTTACGAAGTGTAAAAACATTTGTCTCAGCGTGAAGAGTTTTGACGTCTAGTAAAAATCCAAATGTGGTATTTAGGCTTTCTTTAGACGTAGATCGAATTAATTCTCACGTTGGAGTCTATCGATTACGCTGTTCAAAACACGTAAAATTTATTCCTCTGCAGAAAGTTCTGCATGTTTTGAAAATTATTCAGGCATCCTTCGATGTCTAATCCTTCCATCAACCTTGATTCCCCAAGCTGGTTGTCTTTTTTTTTTCATTGTCTACCGAAACTTGGCTCCAATTATCACGAATTTTCACAAGTTGTTGCTCTAGCGTTTCAAGATCGGTTGGTGTTTCATTGAAATTCATAGTAGGATCCGGTGCCCGTTTCTGGACACGGTCAATTTTCCCAAGTATGATGTTCCAATAATGTAACAAAACCAGGAAGTTAAAGTTGGATATACTTGCCAGCAAAGTTTTTGCATAACTTCTTGTGTTAGGCGTCATAGTTGCATCTTCTGATAGTTTTCTAGTAGCCCTACTAGTTCCTGAAATCCTTCATAAATTTAAAGAGCTTTAACAGTTTCTGATAGGCACTCTGGCGTGTTTGAGACTACCTCCTCACTGTGATTTGGCATAATTCTTTTTAATTCATCCCAACGAGAGAAAAACAAATATATGCTTACAGCTGATCAACAAAATAAATAAATAACAACAACAACAACAAAACAACAATAACAACAACAAAAAACAAAAAAACAAAACAAACAAAAAACATGATAACCACTGGCTCATGTTTAGCTGAGTGAACTGCTAAGTTCAAGCTTTGGTTGTCACAGTGCAATGCTCTATGATTTCTGGCAGATATTCGCTGTTGAAGGACGGATATATGCCCTGTCACTAAGGCAACATTGTCATAACACTGTGACAATCGTCTAGAGGTATGTTATCAGGTTCCAGTTACTCTACGATAACTCTTTCAATTTTTCTTTCGTTCTCAATATTGAATATTGAGTTTTGCGTGCCACGAGTTTTGCGCCAATTGGCCCGTGGTCTCCGACTTCAGCCTGCTGTATTTTGTGGATTTGCTTCCATAGCCTTTGGTCAGCCAAGACCATCTGCAAGGCAGCAGTTGTTTTTTTTGGAAGTGATGCAGCGTTCACATGCCACGGCTAGGGGTTCCACGCATTGCCCCGCCGCTTTTCGCCCATTTGGAGCTTGGTGGGACTCGGGGACGCCCTAGGCCCCGGGAACAAGTCCATGGCTTCCCATGGATTCGAGCTCGTGACCATCGGAGCGACAGTCGAGCGCGCTTGCCACTCGACCACCGTGGCCCCCATTCTTTCAAAAGCATGAAACTTAGGACGCTTTCTTCTTGCGTCTTTGGAATGTATCTGTTAAAAATTAAAAATGAGTTTTTGATGGTAACTTTTTAGTTTAGAATCCACATCCACAAATGTAATGACTCTAGAAAGCTGTTCCAGGTCTCCTATATCGGGTGTTGAGTCAAGTAAGATAACGTAGTATTTTTCTGCTGTTACTAACAGCTGATTCCTTACAGTTGAAGTAAGTAGGTGGGTAAATTTATTTTTTTTATTTACGGTGATATTAAGATACTGAACCTAGATTTTCGCGGGCATGTTTTAGGTGTTTTTGTAACTGTAGATTATACTGAGAAACGAGTTTGATCACAGAGAGAAAGATTCTAACACTTTTATCCTCGTCCTTAAGCACATGTTCCTCATGGCCACGCAGTGCCAAATGTTGTGAAACAAGATACTTAATACAGGTTTAACCTCTCTCTGATGTTTTCATCAGCATAAACAGTAGGTTTTGTCTGAATCATATATTCTTGAGTGATTTAATCCTGACGGTATGGATTAACCCTCTCTCTTTTGTGTTCTAAGACTGGCGTTGCAGGCGGTGATAACTGCCGTTATTTGATTCTGAAGATATGGAGTTCACGGCATTTACTGTCGTCTTGGCTCTTTTTAAAAACCTTGCCCGTAATTTACCAGACTTTATCTATTACTTCTTCCCAAGTCTCACACCCAACCACTCAAAGTTTTTGTTTGTGTTTATAAACTCTATAAGCAATCCTACATAGGGAATGTGTCATTTATTTATTAGTAGAATTACGCCCCTGAATGCTCAATGGGGGCGCCAAATCATGCTTGCCAACTAGTTTGTAATGAAGATGTATGTGGATCTCCAAATTTCAATCTTGCAAACGTATTTTGGATACATTAGTTTACATCAAAATAAAATTAGATAATTAGTTTTAATACTCATTTTGCCCCCCCCCCCCAACGTGGCGCTCTGGGATATATGACGCTACGCCACTGTTAAGTTTGCCTTAAAGTAGCCATAACGGCAATGATACTGCCTTTATTTGGGCCGCTCCATTGTTTCATGATATTGATATTATTGTTGTACCATGGTCTCATGACATTTCTTGGAAAGAAGTGATGAGATGCTGGACTTTTTTAGAAGGAGGTCATACCCGGAAACAATCTTAACATCAGCTGTCAATAGAATTAAAGGCATGACCAGACAGGACACATTTACATCATCTGTTCACGATCAATGTGATAGATGAACATTTTTTAAAACTTTCCATCCCCATAATTTTAAGGCCCTCCGGGTGATTCTCAAAAACCGACCAATCCTTATGGCTGACCCTCTAACTCAGCAGGTCTTCAAAAAACCTCCTCTTTTTGCTTTCCGGAGAGATAAAAGCCTCAGAGACATAATTGTAAGAAGTCACCTTCCCACAATGAAAGCACATATTGGAACAAAAGGTTGCAACCGTAACCGTTGCAATACTTGTCCATATGTGGTTGAAATTAACAAAATTTCTTTCCCTCTTGAACAATTCTTAATAAAAGATGGATTCACTTGCACCAGTCGCAACGTGATTTATGCAATTATTTGAAAGAGATGTAATAAAATTTATGTGGGTGAGACAGGTCGTCGTCTTGGAGATCGGTTTAGAGAACACCTGTACAATATAAATAAACAGGCTCAGTGTCCTGTGTCTAAACATTTTAACAGTGTTGACCACGATGGCATTTTGGATATTGTAGTTACTGGTATTCTATATGCAATCAATACCCATGATAGAGTCCACATGGAAAATAGACTCATAAAACGATTTGGTACGTTGGCTCCATATGGAATTAACCAAATCCACAATTTTACCTGACTGCAAAATCGTTTTCCCGTTGTGGTTTTCACTGTTACTTTAGATACTTCAACTTCCTCCTTTTTCTTATATTCTATGTCCGTGTTTATTTTTATCTTTCATTTCTTTTCATTTTATCACATAGACTTTAATATGTGTTAATTTTAAGATATATGTAAGTACATGTAATTGTTTTTGTACTGATGATGGCATGAGCCGAAACGTCTACCATTATTTATATTAGTTGATAATAAAGCTTTAATTTATTGTTTCCTTACACAAATAGTCTGTGTAATTTGTTTTTTTTTATTATAAAAAAAGCTTTATGCAGTCCTATTCTGTATGATGCACCATGGTCTCATGACATTCACGTTGATGTACCATGGTACCATGACATTAATGTTGTTGTACCATGGTCTCATGACATAGATGCTGTTGTCGTACCATGGTCTCATGACATAAATGTTATTGTACCATGGTCTCATGACATTGACGTTTTTGCCGCAACCTGGTCTCATGACATTAACGTTGTTATTGTACCATGGTCTCATGACATTGACGTTGTTCCCGCACCCTGGTCTCATGACATTTTGTGTTTATCTTATAGTAGAAAAATAACGTCTTTAAGCTGAAAATGCGCACTAAAACATGAAAAAGTTTTTTTTAAAAATTTAACTTCACCTCTAAAAGACAAAAACACAAACGCACAAACAGAAACCCACGGAACCACGCTACACAGAAACACTTACACAGACAGGCAGAGAGACACACTTATACATATGTATATACACACAAATACTCACAGGCGTACTTAAATTGTTTAATAAGTAAAGATTTTAAAAAACCAAACATTTATTGTGTATAGTGTATTACAACCCCAGCCCAGGTGTACACTATAGATTTGTCTGTTACAAGGTCATCTTTCTGGTAATCTTTTAGGTCATCTTTAAGGTCAATTTTCAGGTAATCTTTCAGGTCTTCTTTCAGGTCATCTTTCATGTCATCGTTTAGGTCTCTGTCAGATCTTCTTTTAGGTCATCTTTGAGGTCTTCTTTCATGTCAACTTTCAGGTCTTCTTTTAGGTCATCTTTCAGGCCATCTTTTAGGTCATCTTTTTATTGAAGAATAGGTTGAGTACGTCCAGTGATGTGGTCCATCAGACGGGCCTTTGAGTGGACATCGGGAGGGAGGGGGAAACCCTTTTACTTCTTTTTCATGGTCATTTATATTTTTGGACTCCTACGACAGCAATATCCATAATAATAAAAAAATTCACACTTAACATTATGTGGCTTTTCATGGTTTAACTTTTTTTTTTACTAGAGAATACAGGACAAAAGTTGAAGTCTTCAATTTTAAACTGTCTCTTGTCAGTGTCCTCAGCTCTTACCGGATCTCTTCTTTTCTCTCAGCCCAATCCAACACACCACATCCCCATGTCTTTATAAGCATTGATCTTTACCATTGGCCCTGTGGGTCTCAATCTAGGGCTTGTCTTGTTTTATAGTTGCTTTTCCTAAGGCCGTGTCCTATCCATCTCTACATTCTTTCCATGATTTCTTTTTAACGGGTTCTTGTCGGCACATCTACTATGGCTTGATAAAGGATATGTGTATTGGCCGAAACCTTCCTCGGATTCGTAACTCTCGTGGTAGTAGACGAAAACAAAGACGAATCCATGTCCTTATTTCAGAACAAAGAGGTAATTCTGATTTTCATTTTGTTGAAGGTAGCCATCAATGCTATTACAATATACCTGTAAATACATCTCTCAAATGTACAGAAAGAAATCTCTGCATCGCATCGTTTAACGCACAGTCACTTGGTCCATGTGACAAACGTACTGCTGTATGCGAATTCATCATGGACAGGCAGATTGACATCATGTTTATACAGGAGACCTGGTTTCGACAGAGTGGTGATGAGGGAAAGTGTGCTGATCTTGCTCCACTCGGCTACTCTGTTCGATCATTTCCACGTTCCACTAGAGGAGGAGGTCTAGCTGTTGTCTACAGAAGTAGGCTGTCCCAAGAGCTTACATTTTTAACTGAGTTCAAATTTGCTCACACATCATTTGAGATATTTCAACTTAAATTGTCAGTGTCACATCGTGTCATCCACTTTATGTGCATTTACCGTGTCTTTCCCAGCAGAAAAAATAAGTTAACAGATGCCAAATTCCATGAGGAATTTCCGGAACTTTTGGATTATGCCAACACTCTGCCTGGTACTTACATGATAGTAGAGGACATGAACTTTCATTTTAATGAAACTCAGAATCCATCTACAGCAAAAATGATGGAGCTTTTGGATGCATTCAACATTCAACAACTAATTGATAAACCTACACACAAACCTATGTATGCAATAATCTCAGAGGGAGTAGTAAGGCTGTGGTCCTTCCTTCTGTATATCCGTTGCATCAGCAACCAGATATATTTTGTAATTTTTTTACAAATAAAATTGCTGAAATTAGGGCTGAGCTTGACAGAACAATGGTACCCCGACATAATGTATCTCCCTCTTTTGCTGTGAGTTCTAGCTTTGAAATGTTCCACCCTGTTACGGAAAACGAGGTCAAAGCTGTTATTCTAAAATCTAAACCAACGTCATGTTCTCTTGATCCAATCCCCACTCCATTATTTGTTGAGTCATTAGATCTTTTACTCCCAACAATAACACATATAGTAAATGAGAGTCTAACATCTGGTACTTTTCCAATGTTATGTAAATCTGCTGTAATAAAACCCTTGCTGAAAAAGCAAGGGTTAGATCAAAATAATTTAAACAACTATCGACCAGTATCAAATATTTCATTTGTGTCTAAGGTCATTGAAAAAATTGTCTTAAAGCAAATTTTTTCTTATCTTAACGACAACACTCTTCTAAGTCCCAATCAGTCGGCCTACAGACCTTCTCATAGCACAGAGACCACCCTGTTAAAGGTAACAAATGATCTCCTACTCGCACTACACAGTGGAAAAATCTCTATATTGGTCGTCTTAGATCTTAGTGCTGCTTTTGACACCGTCGACCATCAAACATTGCTAAAAACGCTGCAAAATTATTTTGGGATTTCTGGCTCAGTTCTGGCTTGGTTTCAATCATACTTATCTAACAGATCACAAGTGGTATCAGTAGATGACTGTATCTCTTACAGAGCAGACTTGGTTTATGGTGTGCCTCAAGGCTCCGTTTTGGGTCCGGTACTTTTCGTGCTGTATACAAGGCCACTACTTCTACTGCTCGAAAAGCATTCATTTTAAAGCCAATCATTTGCAGATGATACTCAACTTTACACTCACACTAATCCGTCTGATATTGGCTTCACTGTCCAATTGATGCAGGAGTGCATTGGTGAGGTAAAGTCTTGGATGACTCTAAGCAAGCTCAAACTGAATGATAATAAGACAGAAGCACTGCTATTCTGAAACAATAAATCCCGCAGTACTTTGACTCTTCCGAATTTTATTCAGGTGGCTAGTTCTGATATACTGTTCACAACATCGACTAGGAATCTTGGCTACATTATTTCTGACAACATGTCTACCAACAACTTCATCAATCACATTTGTCGCTCTGCCTATACTGCCATTCGTCAGATCAGTTCAATCCGTCATTACTTAACAGATAGTGCAACAAAAACTCTAGTCTGTTCTCTTGTTCTAGCTCGTATGGATTACTGCAATTCTCTTCTGTCAGGTGCGCCAAAACAATGCATTGAAAAACTACAGAGAGTTCAAAATTCAGCTGCCAGATTAGTTCTAAAGGCAAAAAAACATGACCATGTTACTCCGCTACTTTACTCACTTCATTGGCTACCCATACAAGCCCAAATTGATTACAAACTGGCCGTTATGTGTCACAACTTCTTTTCTGACTCATGCCCTTCATATCTTACTGAACTTTTGTCAGTCTACTCACCAAGTCGTCAGCTACGCTCCTCTGCAGATACACTCATTCTCTGTGTTCCTAAGACAAGAACTAAAACATTTGGCGAAAGGTCATTCTCTTTTTGTGCAGCCAAACAATGGAATTCTCTTCCATTACACATCCGTAGTATTTCAACGGCTAAGTCATTCAAGACTGCACTTAAGACACATCTTTTAAAAATTTATTTTCAAAATTAATAAAACAACATTTCTTTATATGATTAACGTAGCTGATGTATAGAGTATAGCGTATTGTCATTTATGTAGTTAATATGATATGAATGTTTCTTTTTATTGATATATGTATTGTTATTTTCATGTATAGCGCTGTGAGCCTGGCTCCTTGCTGGGATACAGCGCTATATAAATTATCATTTTATTATTATTATTATTATGTTTCCAGTTTCACTGTACCATTTTATTTTTTTTAGTATACTTCTCAGACATCTGCTCATGAAAGTCTGCATTCTGATTGTAGAATTCCCTGTTGTTCTTTGGGATGCTAATCTATAAATAGACCTGTTTTCATGTTTGAAGTGGAAATTCTAATTATAGTTTTGTTATAAGTTAAATATGAAAGATAGGTTAAATACGACTTAACGTTACAACTCAACATGGCCGCCAGCCTTGTTGATATGCCGCGTACCAAAGAAATGTGAAAATTCAACTATTAAAATTCTAAAACTAAATCTAACTCTAAATTCACAATTATAGGTAAACCTAAACCACGCGCTAAATTAACAAATAAAAATTCTAAATCTAAACCAAAAAAACAAAGGAAGAGAACACATAATTAATTCCTATATAACCCCGTTTAGGAACGTATAATCGGATTCAGCCGAAAGATAATTTCCAAACTGATTTTAGTTGTTCAAAAACCGGTGTTACTTTTTTAATTTGATTCATTATGGAAGTCTATGTCTCCGTATGTTGCTGCAGACACAATAACCCCATTACCAAGGTACATAAAACTGTCTACTTGGTCTATGACTTTATGTTAATATTTTATGTCTTTATCTTGCGTAAGGTTTATTTTTAGAAATTTTATTGCTTTAAATCATAAAACCTGAAGATATACAATGGAAATATGAGTGCTTGATTAATTAAATGTTTAGTCTTTTTATGTCTTAAACCCCACGTCACGCAATCGGGATATTCTATTCGAAATTCAATAAAATTGCTACATCGCAGTTTTGTTCATACGTAATGAGAGTAAGAATGTGCAAGAAAAAAAAGACTAATCTTTTAACTTTAGTACACCAGTAATATGTATTCAAAATCAAGTTCTGTCATAATTATAAACATTTTAGTCCGTTGTAAATTCGTTAGAAACCTCCTAAGGCTAACATTTATAATCTTGTAAAATATAATAAGTTATTTACTCCCACCCCGGATGTTTCGACCCCAGGACGTTTCGACTCCGGTCGGTTCGACACCGGACGATTCGACCCCTATATATCTACACCGTGCCTTAGGAATTAATTAAAAAAATAATTAAATTATTAAATATACTTTTTAAAATTTATTGTTTTTAATATTAATTTTTGGTATATAAATAATTTAAGTTAATATTATTACCCTTTAAAAATTGAAAAACCAACTATAGTCAAATAATTAAAAACAAATTTTAGAACAACAGTTAAACCAAAGCAATGTTCATTTCAATTCGGTATATATTGTATACTAGCAATTTGCCCGCGCTCTGCTGCGGGAAGATGGAGTATTAGTGATAAGTAAGCGAATACATCAAGAAACTATATTTTTGCCCCCAGCGCCCACCAAGGAATATTTTAAATATTATTCCAACTGCTGCCATCGTGGAAGTGTATTTAAAAAATCCCCAAATTTTTATGCTTTACCTTTTTGGGAAATAGGAAAAATAGTGCTTTTCAATTTGTATATAGCACATATTTGAAAAAAACACGGCCCCGATGAGTGTGAATTTTAAAAATATATCACGCTATTTTTTGTCGTGAAAGGGTACCCAACAACTTCCTAAAATTTTATGCTCCAACCTACTTAGGGAATGGGAAAATTAGGGATTTTTTATTTTTATATAGTTAATATTTGGGGAAAACTACATTTTGGCCTCCCAGGCCACAGTAAAGAAGGTTTTAAATAATTGTTCACCTGCTACCATCGTGGAAGTGTAGTTAACAAACCCCCAAAGTTTCCTGCGTTTGCCTATATTAAAAATAGGAGAATTATTGATTTTCAAATTTTTATAGCACGTATAAGGGAAAAAACACGTTTTTTGGGCCCAGGCCCTCTTGAGCGTGCATTTAAAAATTATTTTACGCCAATTATCGTCGTTTTGAGGGTACCCAACAACTTCCTAAAGTTGTATGTTTTTACCTACACGATGAATTGTGGAATTTGTGATGAGTCGGTTTTTAATTAAAAAAAAAAATTATATTTGGGCCCCCAGCCAAAATGTGAGTGGAAATGTATCATTCTCTTTCACCAACTTTCATCTGGAGCTTGTACTCAACAACTTCCCAAAGTTTTATGCTTCACCTATATGGAGAATGGGGAAATTAGTTATGTGTAGTTTTTGTATAGTTTATATTAGGAAATAAACTACATTTGGCCCCCCGGCCCCCAGTAAGAGATATTTTGAAATATGTTTTCATCTGCTACCATCGTGAAAGTGTAATTATCAATTACCCAACGTTTCATGAGTCTACCTAATCGAGAAATAAGAGAATCAGTGATTTTCAATTTTTATAAATCTCATATAAAAAAATACGTTTTTGGAGTCCATACCCCATGAGTGTGAATTTCAAAATTCTTTTACACCAACATTTGTCCTGAGAGGTTACTTAACAATTACCCAAAGTTTCATGCTCCTACCTACACTGAAAATTGGAGAATTAGTGATAAGTTTTTTTTTTAATATAAAAAAGTATATTTGGGCCCCCGGTACCCAATTAGAGGGAATTCTAACATTCTTTTTGCCAATTGTCGGGAGCTTGTACTAAAAAAA